>JASTWP010000662.1:0-120813 GCA_030770255.1 Temnothorax ravouxi | reverse complement strand
GAAGTGTGCTTGGGTCAGGCAGAGCGTGACAAAATTTTTGTCTTACATACCTATAAGCTTTTGGCGAATAAAAATGAAGGGTCATAGCGAATGTCCGAATGGCAGGTGGGTATTTTTCGCGAGAAATACCTGCTACTAATTTACCTCGTTGACGTTTAAATATCTTACTCCCTGTTTTTTTCGATTTATTAGCATTTCGCGCGTACCTCCGCAAAAACTCCGAAACATCACTGTCAGCGATCGAGTCTAAGCATGCGAGTCCTGACTCACTTACAGATATACTTTCCCGCAATGTACGAACTATATCCTTCAAGGAGCTTATCTTCATCGTCAGTCGCTTGACCTGTTGTTTATTTAACTTGCATTCTTTCGATAGTTCCTTGATCTTACTGAGGGCCGAGATAAGTTTTCTCTTGTAGCTTCTAGGAGAGGCCTCATAACGGTGATCGTGTCGCATTGAATAAATTGAAACAGGAGTATTTGGCCTCCTTTTCTGAGGTCTGTCTGTTGAAGTGCTTAAGATGATTGGAACAGGTACCATATCTCTCGTACTATCCACGTCAATAGTGGTTTCCATATCCACATCAGTTTCAATATACACCACTGTTTCTAAATCTACAGTGGTTTCCATATCAGCCGCGCTTTCTGATTTCTCAAAACTTGCAGCTGCAGTTGTTTCGACTTTCGAAGATAAAACGTTTATTTCTGAAATATATAAAATAGATAACAATTGAAACTGTACATAGAAAGCTCTTCAATAACACATTATTAAATATAGTGATACGTATAAAAAGGCAATAAGCAACATTAAAATGTTATATTTAAAGAAGTATTATTAATAATAAAGCAATATAAGAAAATCATCTTTTATTTATGCTTTTTGGAAGAAGAGGATCAACGGGGTATATCCTTGGTGTACTTATTGTGTGTATACTTATTACTCTTATTTGTAGGTAGTACAGGCTTAAATACTGTTGGAACCGCAAGCGATCTTAAGCGCAACTTGTTGTCGACTCGCCGGAAACAGTCTGGCTTGAAGTGATCAGAACATAGAATGTCATCTTTCGTCGGAAAGAAATTCTGCAACGGTATGCGAGATAACCATTTCTGAAGCTGCACTGAGTTATTGAGAGGAAATCTGTACATACACAATAGTCAATATAATTACTGCATGTAATTACATTTTGGAATAGGATTGATTCCGATTATTGCATCAAACTTCATAAGTACTAATAATAATAGTGGTAATAGTAATAATTCTAAAACTGTTCGAATAAACTTGCATTTTAAATCATAAAAGTATCGTATAAGCCGTGCATTTATTTTCTATTAGTTTTACTTACTTGTGAAATATACGATCGCCTTTACTTGTTTTAGGCACATTGCAATAGATACATTTTTTCTGGTGCTTAGGTGCATGAAATAATGTTGGAATGCTTCCCTCTCGTAGTTTCACAGTTCCATTTTCTCTGATAAAGCATTCCTCAGAGAAATGTTCGGAACACAGTCGCAGATTTTCGAGTGGCTGCTTATTGTTCTGCAGGTTTAGATTTTTCAGCCAAGACTGCAGTTCTCGTGGTCTTTTCGTTGGCAATCTGAATGAAAAGACAAATTTTGTAATAGTTATTTTTGTTTACTCAATTTGTAATTTTCACGACATTACCTCATGCACGGATTAATTATAATGTAGATAATGTATTTTATCTCTAAAAATCGTACGACGTGAAAATAAAACTACAAAAAGCAATAAATTATTTAACATAACCAATAATTTAATATCGAGTGATTGATTACCATTGATTTACATATAATAAATTAATTAGATACTATAATACTTACCGGTGAAAAGACCTGGGCACAACACCTTCGCCCTTGTCGCTTTTCCCACAATGTACGCAATTCTTTTTCATTTTCGACAACGAAAAAGTCTACCCGATTACATATTACTAACTTTAACAACATTAAGCGATTCTCAACTTTTTACCTGTGTGCAATTTCAAACTCGGCGATTCACGAACGCTCACGACGGCTCCCGATGACGCCCGAAGTGCCCGCTGCGGCCAACATGGCGGCCGTTCATATTGCTTCACAAAATTTGGGGTGGGAGTAGGGTATTCACTATCCAGTTATAATATAGATCAGTGGGAGATTTCAACACTCAACATGAGTTGTGAGGATCTTCTAGACCGAACGGCGAGGGTTTGGCCCTGGCTGAGGTTTTGACTGAATCTGATTTTGTTTTTCTGAATGATGGCTCCTCCACCAGGATGTCCGCTAACTCTGATCATAATAGTGCTCCCGATGTTTCTCTGGTGCTCCAATCCATGAGCCATATTTGTTCCTGGGCGGTCTTTGATGAGCCTTGTGGCAGCGATCATTTCTCTATTACCATCCAGATTGGCCATGATCCAAACCGTCCAATAATATCTAGAAGGACTAGGCTGTGCGTGACTGGTATGGACAAAGATCTTTTTGGCGACATTGTAGATGACCGCATGTCTGATTTCCCTGTTGACATTTCGCCTGGTGCTATGGCTTATGAGACGTGGAATTCCCTTATCATTGAATGTGCCCTTCGAGCTGGTGCCAAAATTTTTGACGCTTCGGGATTGATTACTTCGTTTGACAGTAAATCTGAATCATATAAATCTTTTCGACCTAAATCTGATAAAAAACAGTCCAATAAACCATGGTGGGATAAAGAGTGTGATAACGCCAGGATTATTAGAAGGGATGCTTTTAAACTCTTCAAGGAGCTTTCTTCCAGGGAGAGATTGGCTAATTACAGAAGATGTTCAGACAGCTGCAGAAAGATCATACGTAAAAGGAAAAAAGAAAACTTTTTCTCCTTTATTAACGATCTCGGTAAGAATTTTGACCCTAAATCTTTTTGGAACTCGATAAATGCCTTTAAGAACTCTCATTTTTTTGACGTTTATACCCCCCCTTTGGAAAGTTGGATCTCTAATGTTCACAATTTTATCAATGATTTCTCTCCCCCTTGGGTCCCGAATTCTTTTGAAAGCATCTCCCATACTTCACATGTGTCAATTTTTGACAAAGAATTCTCACTGGACGACCTTAAGCAGATAATTGACTCCATCGTTATCAAGAGTTCTCCTGGACCAGATCTTGTATCTAATCTTATCCTAAAATCATTACCGGACTCTGCGTTGTCCATATTAATTAATATCTTCAACTTAATAATTAGTGATGGATCTTTTCCATATAACTGGAAGTTCTTTGACATTATCCTCATTCCTAAACCAAATAATAAAGATGTCTGTCCCATCTCATTGGCTTCTAATGTTTTTAAACTATTTGAAAAATTGATTATGCAAAGATTTGAAAAATTTATAGAATTGGAGAACATTCTTCCCAACTGCCAATTCGGTTTCAGGAGGGGCAAGTTATGTGATGACTGTCTAGCCTTCATTAATATGGAGGTGTATAGATCCTTCTCTAAACAAGACATGACCGGAGCTCTGTTTCTTGACATCAAATCTGCTTATGATAATGTCAATCCACACATCTTGTTTAGTTGCATCAATAAACTCAGAATTCCCGACGGTTATAAGTTCTTCTTTAGGAACCTCCTTTCTTCAAGACATGTCAGCTTCTTTGAATCTGGGACTTTTTTATGCCAAGAGACTCCTCCAGCGTGGCCTTCCACAGGGTTCAGTCCTCAGCCCTATATTGTTTAACTTGTACGTTAAGAATATTTTACTTCACGTTCATTTCAAAACCGTTGTATTACAATACGCGGATGACATTGCTATTCTCGTCTCGGACCATATATTGGATTGGGTTATTGAGGGTCTGAAGAGTTCCTTCGATCAGCTTGTGTTGTGGTTAGAAAGTTTAGATCTGTCTATTTCCTTGGTTAAGACTCAGTTCATTATTTTTTATCGTAAGAAGCAAACAATCCCTAATCAACTTGAACTATCCTGCGGGATTATACCGCTTAGTAAATGCATTAAATATCTTGGACTCATTATGGATATTGGACTTAGATGGCTCGACCACATCAAGTCCTTGCAGACTAGAACTGGGATTTACATAAACATCCTTAAGTGGCTTTCGAGCAGGGTTAGGGGTGTTAGCCCTGTCCTAGCTTTGAACTATATTAATGCCATTATAGGGGCCATTCTTGAATGGGGTGCTATGTGGTATATGAGTGCTGCGCAAACACATCGTTCTTCTGTGGATCGCATTCTATGCTCCGCATACAAAATTGCATTAAATATCCCTAAGTTGACCCCTAATCGTGTCTGTTGGGCATTTGGGGAGCAAAAGTCCTTTATGAAAAGGATTATTTTGAAGTGTGATAAATATATTGCCAAGGCCATCCAGTTACGCAACAATAAATTAAATAACAAAATCTCCAATTTTTTCAATTCATCTCATAACCATTATGTTGCTTCGAGAAACATTCCTTTTCTGATTCACCGATGGCCAATGGTTCAACCATTCAGAAACCATTTATATATCTGGTATACGCATCCCCATTACTCTTACCCCCTTTATACAAGCGCTACTATGCCGTTGGTGGATACTAATACTGGGATGCTTGTGAGGGAACATGGAAACCCCAACGCTGCCTTCACTAACCTTATCTTTTTTAACAGAGAACACCCTCTGGAGTTGGATATTTATACAGATGGCTCTAAGAGCGACACCTGGGTGGGCTGTGCTATTTTTGTTCCATTAATAGATATTACTAAAACGTACAAGCTAAATCGATATACTAGCTCTTTTTTGGCTGAAATTCTGGCCATTATCAAATTAATCGATCTAATTTGGGAGTTTGCATGGGATCATGTAAACATCTGTTCGGATTCGCTGAGTGCCCTTATAGCATTGCGGAACCCTAGATTCTCTAATTTCTATAAGCTTTGCCCTCTTATCGCAGACCTAAAATCTAAACTCAGTCATGCCCTTAAGAATAATAAATCTATTTTATATATATATATATATATATATATATATATATATATATATATAGATTCACGTGGTGCCCTGCTCATATAGGTATATATGGTAATGAAAGAGCTGATAGTGCTGCCAGAACTGCTGCGGCTGAGGGTGTTCCTTTGGCGAATAAGATATTCTATAGAGATGTTTCCGCCTCACTGCTTGAATCCTATAAAGAGACTGATACAGAATTCTTGGAGAGAATTAATATTGGAACCGGAAATTTCTATATGACAAATTTTTTCAAGACAGGAATTAATATTACCTTTTTATCGAAATTTAATATGGATAGGCGTTGGCTCAGTATGATTTCTCGAATTGTTGTCGGATATGCTTACACTATAAATGTAACCAAATACAAACTTGGATTATGCGACTCAACTGATTGCCCATGTGGCTTTGATTACCAAGATACTGACCACTTGCTCTGGTCATGCATTTATATAACAAAGAAGAAAGGAACTTATCAACGATTTCTTTAAATATAAACTCTTCGCTCCTTTTTTTGTAGTTTATTTGTTTAACAATCTGAATAGACAAATCCTTAAAACAATTATACATTTTTTGAATGAGTGTAATTTGGATCTATAACTCTTGATACTTTGCTATGACTCCCTCCCTTACCGACGGTTGGAAAACGATAACCATTTAACAAGAGGGCGACTCCTCCCCCGGAGAGTCCCCCATTTTATCTTGTGAGAAAGCGTGGTACTAAGGTTCCGACGGAACCTGAAATCCATACGGGCATAAAGAAGAAAAAGATTTTCAGCATTGGCAGTGAATAAAGGAACACAGCCTAAAGGCTCGTCTACAATGGCCGTAGCAGTAAGGTTGTAAGGTTGTAGTATTTAGTTGTAAGTCGTAAAGTTTTTATTCTTAAAACTGTGCTGTCTACAATGGGTGCATTCGGGGAGACGCTATTAACGCTATAAACACAAACGCTATGAACTTCGTTCGAGGAGCCAATAGCGCGATAGCGATAGCAAGCTCCTCAAACGCAGCTTAAGCGCCAATAGTATTTCGTGCCTCACCTTGAAAATAATAGCGAAAATAGCGCGAGTGATGACGTCACGCTGCCTTTACAGTACGTCATCATCGTATATCATAGCGCCACAAAGCGTCTCCTTGAACAGTTTTGGACAATAATTGTGCTAATAGCGTGCTCCCCGAATGCACCCAATGGCAGTAAGATGTAAGACGTAAGACGTAAGGCGGACCAATCAAAAATAGAATATGGAAGATGTCTGTTGCTCTTTCTTGAAGAACAAACGGTTGTTGTGTGTGAATACTTGCGTAGCGGGTGTGTATGTGTGTGCACGTGTGTCGCGCGGATTCGCACGCCAGGACGATCGATAGCCGTCTGTCGTCGGGATCGCGTCTTCCGGGAACGAGACGCGGATCGTCGGGAAGCCCGGTACGTGCCGGCATCGTTTCCTCGAGCTACAAGTACAAGCCGGCGAAAACCTAACCTGCAAAGGCGTACACTGCGAAACGGAGACGCCTCGAGCCTTCGCTTCGAGAGGTACGTAATCTCGAAGTTCCCATCCGGTTCTGATTCCGAAGCCTCGCCGACGGCGCGGACGATCGCCAGCGACAGCCGTGCTGGGATGTCGGTTGATTTCAATTTTTGGTTGATTTCAGGCCTCGCCGACAGTGCCGACACCCTCACTGGAATCGCGCGCAAATTTTTTCGGGTCCCCGGTCTTTATTGAAGTTGATCGCCAGTCCATTTGGCCAGCCCAGAGAGATTTCTGAAGACGACCAAGTTGGCGTGAGCTCTGCTGATGTTGGCCGGACGGTCCCATTCCGAGAAAAAGATGTAACCTTGGTTCGGATGGATTTCGATCGCGCGAGGATGCTTCAGATTTTTCAGTAGTGTTCGCCGATACGTGACATTCTGAGTGCTGAGCACATTTAGCGTGCCTTTACGTGAATAAAGGTAGTACAAGTTCTTCGCGGCCCAATCGACCGCAAGTCAAGATACTTGCCGAATACTAGCCGCCACTAATATTCCGTATTTTCTCCTGTACTCCAGCTAGCCAGTTGTGAGGGTAGCTGACATCCCCAAACAAACGGCAGGTGTGTCCAACGGACTTCCCTAGAAGACGATGTTTCGCTCGTACACACTAGGGTGGGGTTCTAATCCACGAACTGCCGGACCTACCCAAGCCCGGCAATTCTACAATTAATGTGACAAGCGCAGCGATAGCCTAATCGATGTTTTGATCGCTGGAGGCCGTGACGATGCACATGTGCTGACAGTCGCCGTTATTATTGCCGCAGGTATTGGAGACGCTAGGTTGCGAGAGTGGATGCAAGCCTTTTATAGCTTTGGCGTCGCGTACCTTAAATACACTTTGGATGGAATAATCTCCTTGAGTCTTGTCGACGCTCATGAATGGATTACTCAAAAATGATTTAGAAGAATTAAGTTATGTAACTCTTTTTATGTTAATGTGGCATTAAAGTATAATGCTTCAACTTGAAAATTATCAAAGAAATTAGGCGTTGGTGGGTGAGACCTGTCAATAGAAGGAAACGACAGCAGGGTTTCCTGAATAACCTATTTTGCGAAATAAGATCAAATGATCATAAAGAATTTTTTACGTACACACGGCTTTACCCGGAACAATACAGAACTTATTAGAGCTAGTAACACCATATCTTAGAAAAACGCAGCATGCGAAACTCTTTGTCACCAGATACAAGATTAGCCATAACCTTGACGTAAGTAACTACAATTGATGAGAGTGCTATCTGGTCTTAATTCACATTTTTTAAGTTTTTTCTTTTTGTAGGTATCTTGCCCAAGGCGATAGTGTGGTAACGAAGCATTTGGAGTATCGTGTAAGAAGATCAACATTATACAAAATTGTACTAGAAGTGTGTCATGCTATATGGCTGGTTCTTCAACCTATTGTTTTGCCTGTATTGAATGCTGAGAAATGGAAAAAGATAAGCGAGGAGTTTTTCCTTAAGTGGCAGTTTCCAAATTGTGTAGGAGCACTTGACGGTCGCCATATGGAAATACAAGCACCGCTCAGGGTCTGAGTTTTATAATTACAAAGGCTATTTTAGCATAGTTCTTATGGCACTGTGTGACGCCAATTACAAATTTACATGGGTTGATATTGGTCAATATGGTAAATATTCATCTTGTATCCATCTATATATATAAGTCACGTCTGTCTGTCTGTACGCGAACTACTCATTCGTTAGTGGACCGAATTTTTACCAAAAGTATATGAAATAGGGGTAGAATTTCCCGGGGATGAAATGTCGCGGTTAATTTTCGTTACCGATCTTTTTGGAAACCGGTTCCGAAATTTTTTCAAATTTTACGAGAATTTTTTGGGAATTAATTTACCGAATCTTAAGGAATTGTATATGAAACAGGGGTAGAATTTCCCGGGGAGTATCATAATGTGCATAGTTTTTTGCTACCGATTTTTTGGAAACCGGTTTTTTTTAATTTTTCCGATTTTTCCGGAAATAATTGACCAAATTTCAAAGAATTGTATATGAAACAGGGGTAGAATTTTCCGAGGAGTGTTATAAAGTGTATAATTTTTTGTTACCCATTTTCTGAAAACCGATTTTTCTAATTCTTCCAATTTTTCTAATTTTTTGGGAAATAATTGACCGAATCTCATTCGTTAGCGGATCGAATTTTTACCAAAAATATATGAATACCTTAATATCCCCATTATATCTTACAAAAGAAGCGAGGATTAAATATGACAGTCATGTAAAATGATGACGCTAGGACTCAACGACTCGAAGTTGATGCCCAGAGACATGCTCAGAAAAGGCAACAAGCTAGACAATTAAATAATCACATTGCTCTAATTCCCAAGGAACATGAAATAAATGTACCAGTTCATACACTTGGTCAAATGAATGTAGAATGTCAATTTTGCAAATCGTTAAACTTTACATGTGAAAAATCTAAAGATGGAAAATTTACATATTGTTGCCAAAAGGGCAAGCTTAAATTAAAACCAATAAATTGTCCTGATTTTATTAAAGAATTATACATGGGAAATAACTATGCATCACAAAATTTCCTTAGTAATATTCGTTCATATAACAGCGCTTTAGCTATGGCTTCCATGGGTGCCCCGGGAAATAGAAATCCATTGGATGTTGTGAATAATGCTCCTTATTGTTTAAAAATTCATGGGCAATATCATCATTTGACCTCGACGGCAATGCGCCCAACGGATGGGCAAGCTCCGCGATTTGCACAACTTTACTTTTTAGATACAGAAGAAGCTGTAAATCATAGAATGAATAACAAAGCTAATCAAGAATGTAATCCAGAAATAATGAAAGATTTGTCATGTTTTATGGTTCAATGCAATGAATTTGCAAAAACTTTCAAGATGATGCGTCAAGTTGAAAAAGATCTGAATCCAATAGGCAATAAAACAATAAATTTAATGTTGTCATTTAGAAAAGATCCTCAACATGATCAAAGAAGATTCAATGCTCTACAAGCTAATGAAATAGCTGTGGTCTTTCAGAATGTAGATAGTGAACCTCCATTTGAAAGAGACATTAGGATTTATAATAAAAATTCGAATGATGTACAACAAATATCAATTTTGGACAAAAAATGTGACCCAATGTGTTATCCATTGTTATATCCATACTAGCGTTTCGGCCCGCGCTTCGCGCGGGAATTATCATATACTATTATATAAAACGCTACTGTTTGTCTGTCTGTCCGTCCGTCCGTCTGTCCGCGAACTACTCATTCGTTAGCGGATCGAATCTTTACCAAAAGTATATGAAGTAGAGGTAGAATTTCCCGGGGAGTGCCATGACGTGTATAGTTTTTCGTTACCGATTTTCTGGAAACCGGTTTTTCTAATTCTTTCAAATTTTCGGGAAATAATTAACCAAATCTCAAAGAATTATAGATCAAATAGGGGTAGAATTTTCCGGGGAGTGCTATAAAGTGTATAATTTTTTGTTACCGATTTTTTTGGAAGCCGGTATTAGAAATTTTTCCAATTTTTCGGGAATTAATTGACCCAATCGCAAAAAGTTGTATATGAAGTAGGGGTAGAATTTTCCGGGAATTGCCATAATGTGTACGGTTTTTGTTACTGATTTTTTTGGAAACCGGTTTTTTTAATTTTTCGGGAAATAATTGATCGAATCTCTTCGTTAGTGGACCGAATCTTTATCAAAAGTATATGAAATAGTTGTAGAATTTCCCGGGGAGTACCATGATGTGTATAGTTTTTCGTTACCAATTTTTTGGAAATCGGTTTTTAAAATTTTCCAAATTTTTCTCACAGAATTATAGATTAAACAGGGGTAGAATTTTCCGGGGAGTGTCATGATGTGTATAGTTTTTCGTTACCGATTTTCTGGAAACTGGTTTTTTTAATTTTTCGGGAAATAATTGATCGAATCTATTCGTTAGTGGACCGAATCTTTACTAAAAGTATATGAAATAGTTGTAGAATTTCCCGGGGAGTGCCATGATGTGTATAGTTTTTCGTTACCGATTTTTTGAAAATCGGTTTTTAAAATTTTTCAAATTTTTCTCACAGAATTATAGATTAAACAGGGGTAGAATTTTCCTGGGAGTGTCATGATGTGTATAGTTTTTTGTTACCGATTTTCTGGAAACCGGTTTTTTAAATTTTTTAGAGAAAAAAAGAGAGAGAAAGAGAGAGAGAGAGAGAGAGAGAGAGAGAGAGAGAGAGAGAGAGAGAGAGAGAGAGAGAGAGAGAGAGAGAGTGATGTGTGAGTGAATTGAACGTATTTTTCGTCTGATTTACTTGACATCGTCGAATACTATAGTATATTTCACGTTTGTTTCATGTTTTCTTAGTGTGTAAATATACTATAAAGTACTAGATGCTTGGCCCGCGCTTCGCGCGGTCTCAGAATCTATTACTTCGAAAATCGGATTTTTCGATTTAAAGTTGTCTTTAAATAAACGTGAAATATACTTTATAGTATATTTACACACTAAGAAAACATGAAACAAACGTGAAATATACTATAGTATTCGACGATGTCAAGTAAATCAGACGAAAAATACGTTCAATTCACTCACACATCACTCTCTCTCTCTCTCTCTCTCTCTCTCTCTCTTTTTCTCTCTTTCTCTCTCTCTCTCTTTTTCTCTCTCTTTTTCTCTCTAAAAAATTTAAAAAACCGGTTTCCAGAAAATCGGTAACAAAAAACTATACACATCATGACACTCCCAGGAAAATTCTACCCCTGTTTAATCTATAATTCTGTGAAAAAAATTTGAAAAATTTTAAAAACCGATTTTCAAAAAATCGGTAACGAAAAACTATACACATCATGGCACTCCCCGGGAAATTCTACAACTATTTCATATACTTTTAGTAAAGATTCGGTCCACTAACGAATAGATTCGATCAATTATTTCCCGAAAAATTAAAAAAACCAGTTTCCAGAAAATCGGTAACGAAAAACTATACACATCATGACACTCCCCGGAAAATTCTACCCCTGTTTAATCTATAATTCTGTGAGAAAAATTTGGAAAATTTTAAAAACCGATTTCCAAAAAATTGGTAACGAAAAACTATACACATCATGGCACTCCCCGGGAAATTCTACAACTATTTCATATACTTTTGATAAAGATTCGGTCCACTAACGAAGAGATTTGATCAATTATTTCCCGAAAAATTAAAAAAACCGGTTTCCAAAAAAATCAGTAACAAAAACCGTACACATTATGGCAATTCCCGGAAAATTTTACCCCTACTTCATATACAACTTTTTGCGATTGGGTCAATTAATTCCCGAAAAATTGGAAAAATTTCTAATACCGGCTTCCAAAAAAATCGGTAACAAAAAATTATACACTTTATAGCACTCCCCGGAAAATTCTACCCCTATTTGATCTATAATTCTTTGAGATTTGGTTAATTATTTCCCGAAAATTTGAAAGAATTAGAAAAACCGGTTTCCAGAAAATCGGTAACGAAAAACTATACACGTCATGGCACTCCCCGGGAAATTCTACCTCTACTTCATATACTTTTGGTAAAGATTCGATCCGCTAACGAATGAGTAGTTCGCGGACAGACGGACGGACGGACAGACAGACAAACAGTAGCGTTTTATATAATAGTATATGATAATTCCCGCGCGAAGCGCGGGCCGAAACGCTAGTAAATTTATATACATAAGGTATAATATCCTGGTTAATGACAAGAATGATTCCTTTGTAGGTTCAATAAGTGCTGGTGGCGTATGGAGTCGGACAAACTTGGGTGCTGACTTAGAAAGCAATGCAGCAGATTTACCAGAACCTACGCCTTTGCCACAAAGAGATATTCCATTTCCTTATGTTATAGTGGCTGATGAGGCGTTCCCTTTAAAGCCATATTTAATGCGTCCATTCCCAAAGGGGAGAGTGAAGAGGATGACAGATGAGGAACGAATATTTAACTACCGGTTAAGTCGAGCACGGTTGTGTATAGAGAACACTTTTGGCATTCTTGCCTCTCGTTGGAGGATCCTACATAGAAAGCTGAGTTGCTCAGTACAGAATGCAGAACAAATTTGTAAAGCACTTGTTTGTTTACATAATTTTGCCATGAGTACTAATAATAATAATGGCCGATATTCTCAGCTTGAACATCTTTATGTGGATAATGATGAAGGAAGAAGTTTTAAAGATCGCTGGCATAATATAGGGGTTGCAGAATACTTTAAAGAATTATCAAGAGTAGGACCTAATAGAGCTGGAGCTCTTTTTTTGGGTTTACGCAATTATCTAAAAGAATACTTTGTGTCACCTACTGGCAGTGCTCAAGCACCTTGGTAATTTGAAAGAGCATTTAAAGAATCCTACATCAACCCACTTGTTTAATGGCTGCGTTTTGCCGAACCTCTGCTTAGCTAAGCGCACATAAGCAGCGAGCGCTTGCTGCAATATGGCTCTGAGGATCTGCTCAAGCAGCACCGACGACTTACTATATAGCTGTTTGATACTCTAGTAAACTAATGTACTCTTTGATTAAACGTAATATAATTTCAAATAAGTACGACAAAAGATAAAGGATTTCGAAGAAGGTACAGTCGAGTATCACGGTTCCAGTAAAATATTGAATGTGAACATTAAATATTAATTTAATAAATTCGTGATTTCGTCATATTTTGGATAGCTTTCGATTGAAATACTTTCGTCAATTAGGTATGAAAACGATGTTGCATTTAATGTGTATTTATAGCTCTCAGGTAAATGGTCAACATATCGATTAAGTTTTATTGTTACTTACGTGATACCTGATGAGAAAACTTTATTCTTATTTCCTTTTTTGTATTTGTCATATCATTCTCTAAAAAATGGTGTAAATATAATTGAAATTGTAAAAACAATTTTATTCGATGTATAAGTTTCTATACATATATAGGAAATAAGCAAAAATAAAATATTTTTATTTGAAATAGATTTTTTAATTTATTATTAAGAATATATATTTTACATACATTTACTACATAAATTGTTTTAACATATAGTTTAAACTTTGGTAAAAGTTGATCACAATTGTACTAAAGTATATAAAAAACTAGTATTAAAGTTTAGAAAAGAAAAATTGTTATATCCTGGCTTATACGTCTATCAATGAAAATCTTTCATAATTATTAAGTAGAAGGAATATGAAGTAAAAGAATATGTATTAAAATAAAACGTTTTCCATAATTTAGAGTAACTATAATACTTCAAATAAAACTTTTTTCTATAATTCAGAGTAACTTTTAATACTCTTAAACTTAAAATAAAACGCTTCTATTAATTCTCAATAGTTACATATGGAGGGGTAAGAATCATAGTAGTGGCGTAAGTCAAATTTTTTAAAGTCTCACCCACCAACGCCTGGTTTCAAATTTTTTAAAATATTGATTTGTGTGTGTAAATGCAATCTATACAATATATAAATTGTATCTATGCACACGAGTCAATATTTCAAAAAATTTGAATACTCAAAAATGGATTTAGAAGAATTAAGTTATGTAACTCTTTTATGTTAATGTGGCATCAAAATATGCAAATTATCAGAGGAAAACCAGACGTTGGTAGGTGAGACCTGTCAATAGAAGGAAACGACAACAGGGTTTCCTAAATAACCTATTTCGCGAAATAAGATCAAATGATCATGAAGAATTTTTCATGTACACACGGCTTTGCCCGGAATAATACAGAACTTTGACTTACACCACGACTTTTACCCCTCCATATATATAATACTTATATAATATAAGACTTTGGATAATGCGCAACAATGAATTTGACTTACAATTAGCAGTAATAATTTCTGACTTTTAATAAAAATATCTCCTGTAGAATAAGACTTTGTTTTAACCATAGACGTATATAGTTTCAACTCATTACTCTCATTACGTTTTTACATCACTTTCAGTATATTGTTTTACTAATTGGATAATGGCAATAAGGAAATCCAATTGTTTCGATTTAGGAATTTTTTGTAAAGCAAAAGCAACAGAAGTTAGCATAGCATTCACATCAGGACGGAGTGAAGATTCTGTAACATGAGGTATACGTGAAGGTGGAGCCTTCTCACGTCTGGAGATTGCATCTCCAATTTTTTGTGCCAAATCATTGAAGGATTTGGATTGTTCAGAGATTAACTTATTCAAATGCTCGAAATCTTGTTTTTTCCGTTTGGCACACAAATCAGACCGTAGAACACGCTTTTCAGAGCTAATCAAACTTTTTTGCATTTGTTCTACAGGAGATATATCATTATTGTCAGACGCAACTAATGAATTTGAAAGAGATGATTTCTGAGAGGATTGCAGAGATAGTAAGGGCTCAGACCTACTCGAACATTCACCAGCATCATCTGAGATACCTAAAAATACCAAATAAGATTATGGCTGTGTTCCGATATTTACTGCCAGTACCGAAAATCTATACGTAACGTAAATTATAGATTTTCAGTACTGACAGTGAATATCGGAACACAGCTTATAAAAAAAACACCAAAAATTTTTAACCAGTCAATTCAATGCATGTATCAAGGAGCACGACCATTTACCGAGCTGCTAAGTAGCAATTAAGTATGATTGGTCCAAAGGTAAAAACCAATCACATCCTATCGCTACTTAGCAACTCGTGCTTCTGGATGCACCTATTGACTACACTTTCACAGAGCAGCTAATAATCCGGTTTAATAACTACCGTATATTACCTAATCCAAAATTTTTCTTCTTTTTATCATAATGATCATTTAAATATGAGCCTATTTTATACTCAAAACATTTAAATCAATTTTTTGATATAACATATATAACGTATATATATATATATCAAGAGATTGATTCATATGTTTAGAGTATAAAATAGGCTTATATTTAAGTAATCATTATAATAAAAAGAAGAACATTTTTGGATCAGTTAGTATACAGTAATTATTAAACCGGATTATAGGCGCTGTGTAAATGTAGTCAAAATTCAAGTCAGAATTTTTAAACTAGAATCTCTTATATTAAAATTTAAGATTTAAAAATAAAGAAAACGACAGTTACTATGCGCAGCAGCACTTAATTCTTTGTTCCACAAGTTTGATATAGAAGATAAATTTGATGTGGAGGCAGTTACAGGCAGAATAATATTTGTTGTAGGCAAGTTAACTTGTTGTGTTTGTTGTGTTTTTAAGGTTGACTGTTTCTTCTTATAGTTTGAGGTAGTTCTAAATAAGTGACAAAAAGATTAGTGGAAATAAGCAACAATGTAAATTAAAATAAAAAATAATCTTTCGCCAGTGATAAAATAATATAAAACTTTTTATTAGTCGGCCTGACTGGCAATAATTTAATAATTACAACAACGTTTCGACCTCTATTTTGGGTCCTTATCAATTTAATGATAAATCAATGTGCGTCGAACATTCTCGTAATGTTATAATGTTCGACGCACATTGATCTATCATTAACTTGATAAGGACCCAAAATAGAGATCAAAACGTTGTTGAAATTATTAAATTATTGCCAGTCAGGCCGACTAATAAAAAGTTTCATAAAATGTAAATTAACACAAAAAAAAATAATTACTCACTTTTGATGTTTTATTACATCTGTCAGAAACATCAATTCATTATAAAGATTCCATTGAGGTGTGTATGTTGGTTGGCTAGCTCCAGCATCTGATCGAGGTTCCGATTTAATTACTTTCCTTCTTGTTGCGTATTATGTGTTTTGAATCGAGTAAACTCCCGCGATCTGCAATTCCCTAGCGGTGACCCAATGCGCTGCGATCATCGATCAGCCAATCCCGTGCGCGTCCCCACTATCGCGCGACCAATCGCCTACGGTCTCCGACCCTCTCTGCGCGAACGGATGCGTGCCAGTTCAGTTGCGGTCTGTGTTCCGACGTGTGACGAGCACAGTCCTCTCGACGGGTAAAAGTAAGCTTTTGTATTATTGCATTACCGGACAAGAAATGTGAGTTCGGTAGTGGTGCTAGCGACGAAAGGTGCAATAAACGATAATTAAAATTAAAGACACGTTGTCTTGATCACGCCGTTCCCGAAGACCACGCCGGTGAACACGCGTGGAAGGCGATCCAGCCTGCAAAACTTCTCTCTGAGGACAAGCCCGCAGAAGAAGATTTAACATTTGATCCTTCGAGCCGGATGTCCGGCAAAATCACGCCTTCCTTTTCGTCGCCGCCACACAAGGGCTCGATAAAACCCGCCCGTCGAAATCGGATTGCATCAAACATTCGATGCGATCTCAGCAAGCCGTTGTCATTGCGGCACATATTTTTCTCAACGTTCAAGCTCTGCTGCGCCAGGGCGCTGGCACCAGACAACAAAGAGGAAATCGACAGAGCCTATTCGAACGCATCGCTGCTGATCATCCCGCCACACAGCGAGGAATCACCAGGCAACGGGCATCGGCAGCCATCTTCCCGCAATCTTCCCGCTACACATCGAGGAATCGCGCGGGAACGGACATTGGCAGCCATATTGCGTCGCCTTCTTCCCCCGCACACAGCGACCAATTGCCTGCCACGAGCACCGGCAGTCACGTCACATCGTCTCCTGCTCGTGTTCCGCTGCGAATCGCCAACGCTCTCCGCATTATTGTTAAGGTAAAGAAAGCTGTTTAGCGCTACCCGATCAGAAAGCTTGTTTTACAATGGCTACCGAAGCTGGTCTCAATATTCTTAAAAAACGCCGTGCGACAGTCAAGTCGGCATGTACGCGCATAAAAAATTATGTCGATTTTATTCGCAACCCTACGCCAGCGATAATATCTCAAATAGAGGAGCGTAAGGATAAATTAGAGCGTCACTGGGACAAATATAACGATGTACAATTAAATCTGGAAATGCTCGATGAGGGCGAGGCTAATGACAGAGACGCTTTCGAAGCGACGTATCATCATTTATCGGCTAAGATACGGGATTTATTAAGAGGTTCTTCTGCTTCACCTCGCGCTGCGGCGCCATTGCCAGGGCCGTCGATAAGCAATTCCGGAGCATCGAAACCCCTCTGCAATATTCGATTACCTAAGCTCGATTTACCTAAATTTTCGGGAAAATATGACGAATGGTTCCTCTTTCACGACTCATTTACCTCGATGATACACGCGAACACATCGATTAGCAACATAAACAAGTTGCAATACTTGAGAGCCGCGGTCTCGGAAGATGCGAGTGCGGTGATAGGTTCACTAGATATGTCGGAAGCTAATTACGCGGTTGCATGGAATCTTCTTAAAGAAAGATACGACAATAAACGGGTGATAGTACAGACTCATATTAGGGCAATCGTTGACCTGCCATTAATGACCAAGGAGAACGTATCTGAGTTGCGGCAAATCGCGGATGGCGCCGCACGCCACGTGCTTGCTTTAAAGACGTTAAAACGCCCGACCGACGCGTGGGATGATCTCTTGGTCTATATTCTCAGTTCCAAACTAGACACAAAAGCGCGGGAATGGCAGTCGTCTTTGGAAGGCGTAACAGTTTTCCGACTTCCTAACACATCGATGCCGCGTTCTCAAGGCTACTTGCAAATCATCCGGTGCCAGCTCGCGTCAACCGCCTACCAAGCAAAAGGCATCATGCAATAGTGCACTTAACGCGAAATGCGGATATTGTCAGGGCGCGCACCTTATCTATCGATGCCCGCAATTTTTGGCTCTTCCTATTTCTAAACGGATAGCCGAAGCTCGTGCTCGTAAAATATGCTTGAATTGCTTACGGTCGACAGCTCACACTTCGAACAAATGCACGTCTGGGGGTTGCAAGACCTGTACTCGTAAACATAATACGTTGCTGCACTTGCAGACCACGGTGTCTGAACAAGCGGAGTCAAACGGCAACGAAACGATAAATAAAGGCCCTTCGGGGCCAGCTGTTCCGGACGCGGTAATCGCTCATTCATCAAGCGTATCGAATGGTAGCTCCGTACTATTATCAACCGTCGTGGCTCTCGTTTGTGCCGCGGACGGATTCCAAAGGCCTTGTCGCGTCCTATTAGATTCGGGTTCGCAAATTAATCTAATTTCTCGGGAGTGTCTCAATAGTTTACGCTTGACTCCGCGTTCCGTGAGCATGTCCATTTCCGGCATAAATGGCACAGCTACGCACTCCACTGAGGCAGTTCACGTAAAACTACAGTCGCGATTAAATCCGTTTTCCATTACCCTCGATTGCATAATTGCTGATCGCGTAACCGACAGCATTCCCGCCTTCAACATGAAAAAATCGGGATTTAATTTACCACGAAACATTCAATTGGCCGATCCTAATTTCAACGTATCGACGGATATTGACATTCTCGTCGGCGCGGAAGTCTTTTGGAGTCTCATATGCGTGGGACAAATTAAGGCCTCAGTCAACCACCCAACGCTACAAAAGACGAGGTTCGATTGGATCCTGGGTGGTCGGACGGGCACACGCGTCGCGCAAGACCAGAGGGCAGTCGTTCTTCGCTACCGTAAGCAACGCCGAATTACATAATCAGCTCCAACGATTTGGCGAATGGATGACTTTTCCAACAATCCTAACAACTACACTGCTGAGGAGCAAGACTGCCATCGGCACTTTTTGAATACTGTTCGTCGCGATACGCAAGGCAGATACGTCGTTAAACTGTCTTTAAAAGAAGGTTGGATTAACAGGCTCGGTTATTCGAGAGATATTGCATTAAATCGTTTTCGCGCATTGGAAAAAACGTTTTGACCGCGACCCTGCCTTGAGAGAGCTCTACTCCGAATTCATGGAGGAGTATATCGCGTTAGGGCATATGAAGCTAATAAACGAGCAATCGCCTAATGAACCGGGTGTCTATTATATACCTCACCATTGTGTTTTTAAAGAAACGGCTGAGGGCCCTAAAATACGCGTAGTATTTAACGCCTCGTGCAAAACTGATACTTGATTCTCCCTAAACGATATCATGTTTGTCGGGCGGTCGTTCAACAAGATCTCGCATCCATACTTTTGCGTTTTCGCATTCACAAATTCGTACTAGTTTGCCGACATAACAAAAATGTATTGCCAAATACGGCTACATCCTTCTCAAACGCGATTGCACAGAATTTTCTGGCGTAAAGACAATAATTCAAAAATTGAAGTATATGAATCAATGGTCGTCACCTACGGAACCGCGGGCGGCCGCCTTCATGGCCACGAACACGATAAAGCATCACGCAGAGCAACGTGCGCGAGAATATCCCCTCGGTTCATTATGCGTCACGCAAGATTTTATGTTGATGATATGCTCACCGGCGCGGATTCGATTAAAGAAGCTCTCGCGATTCGCGATCAGACCATACAGTTGCTCAGAGAAGGATCTTTGAACTCAGCAAGTGGGGGATCTAATTGCCCCGAACTGCTGTCGGGCGTAAGCTGTCGCGGCGAAAGGATTGTATCGCTCGACAAGGAAAACGATATTCGCATTTTGGGCATTCTCTGGGACCAAGATGGGAGACTTCTTCCGATACTCGTATGAACCCAGCCTCAACTCCGGTCCCGTGACCAAGCGTTCAATATTGTCCGAGGTATCCCGATTATTCGACCCGCTAGGTTGTTAGGCCCAACCATCGTAGTTGCAAAACTCATATTACAGGATCTTTGGCAGTTGGGTCTTGATTGGGATGAGTCAGTGTCTCAGGATACGCATACCAAATGGATGCAGTTTAGACTACAGCTACCCAATATTAAGCAACTACAGATTCCTCGCTGCGTCAGGGGTTGTGCTGACCAGCAGAAAATCGAGATACACAGATTTTGCGACGCAGCCAGCGCGCTTACGGCGCCTGCGTGTACGTTCGCATAAAAAGTGGGGACAAAATGAATACAAGTCTTTCTTGCTTTACTCCAAGTCTCGCGTTGCTCCTCTCAAGGCCGTGACTCTTGCCCGTCTAGAATTATTAGCAGCACTATTGCTCGCTCAATCAGGTCGATAAGGTCAAAGCATCATTCAACCGGTTAAATTTAACTATTACATTGTGGTCGGATTCCACTATAACCTTAAATTGGATCTCCTCTCCGTCCCGCAAATGGACCACTTTTGTGCGAATCGTGTTGGAGAGATACAAAGATTAACCCAACCACATCAATGGCAACACGTTGCATCCTCTGACAATCCGGCAGATGTGTTATCACGAGGACTGCTTTCTAACGAGCTAATACACTCGCACATGTGGTGGCACGGCCCTCCGTTCCTACAATTATCCGAGCACCAATGGCCTAGCAGCAAATTTGTCTTGCTTAACGAGATTCCTGAACAGAGGAAGATTTGCGTAGTTGCCGTGCCTCATTATTCTAGTGTCATTGATGACCTACTCAACAAGTTTTCCAACCTGAACAAGTATGTCGCATTATTGCTTATTGCCTTAGAGTCTCAGCTCCTAGGAATTCTAAGCCGTCAACCATTGCCGTATCACCTAAAGAAATGACTTATTCGTTAAACACAATGTGTAAAGTCATACAAAAACAATCCTTCGCAAATGAATATGATTCTTTAGCCAATCATCGCGACATTAACAAAACTAGCAATCTTCTGTGTCTTTCCCCTTTTATGGATGAGGACCGATTAATCCGAGTAGGCGGAAGATTAAAAAATTCCGCACTAGCCTTCGACACCCGCTATCAGATTGTACTGCCGCGAAATCACGAGTTGTCTAAACGTATAATTGAGCTAGAACACGTGCGCAATATGCACTCGGGTTTGCAGGCCACTATGGCAGCGGTAAAACAACGATTTTGGCCGCTCTCGTTGAGGTCAGCTACGCGAAAAATGATAGCTAAATGTATCACATGTTTTAAGGTAAAACCTATTTCTTCTGAGGCATTAATGGACTCCTTGCCCGAGAGTCGCGTTACGGTATCACGGGCGTTTACGCATTGCGGAGTGGATTATGCCGGTCCGGTAATACTACGGAAGGGTAAGCGTCGTAATTCACGAAATCATAAGGCGTACATTTCTGTTTTCGTGTGTTTTGCTACCAAGGCGGTGCATTTAGAACTCGTTAGTGACCTTACCACCGACTCATTCATCGCTACTCTCAAGAGGCTCATTTCGCGTAGAGGTAAACCAAAACGGATCTATTCCGATAACGCGACCAATTTTGTAGGTGCACAAAGGCAAATAAAGGAATTATATGATTTCTTAAAGACCGACGACGCGCGAGTTCCTATTGGGATATTAACTCGTGACGTCACGATCCCTATTGTGGCGACCATACTGGAGACTTGACCAATGGGATATTACGTCACGTGACTCACGAGTCACGAGTCGTAATATCCCATTGGTCAGGTCTCCAATATGGTCGCCACAATAGGGATCGTGACATCACGAATTAATATCCCAATAGAGCATTTCTTACGCGAACAAAAAACTGAATGGAGCTTTATTCCTCCTAACGCTCCTCATTTCGGCGGTTTATGGGAGGCTGCGGTTAAGTCTGTTAAATTCCACCTCGCACGCATAGTGGGTGGCTCGCATTTAACTTCGAGGAAATGCAAATCATTTTATGCGAAATTGAAGCAGTTCTGAATTCGCGTCCTATCACACAGTTAAGTTTGGACCCTAATCACATGAATTACTTAAGTCCCGGGCACTTTCTGATCGGGGCACCGTTGAATAGTTTTCCTGCCTCGGATTTAAATGATATTAATGTAAACAAGTTATTGCGTTGGCAAATAATTGAGCAAATGCGTCAGCATTTTTGGCGCAGATGGAGTCACGAGTATCTCAACACCCTCCAGCAGAAGAATAAGTGGAAGACGGCCAAGGGTGAGCAGCTGAGGACTGGGCAATTAGTCATAATAAAACAGCAAGCGACGGCACCCCTGCAATGGCCCATCGTACGAGTCCAGGAGATACACACCGGATCCGACGGCGTGGCGCGCTCGGCCACTGTTAAGACGAGCAAGGGTACCTATGTTAGGCCTCTTGCCAAACTGGCAATATTACCCGCATAGCCACCAAATTTTCAGTTCCTCGTTTTTTATTGTGATTTACTTTATCGAATTATGATCACACACCTTTTCATTTTTTTTGTTCTTTAATTATCCTCTTATCTTTAAGTGTCGCGCATTAATTCATTTCTATTTGTTGCGTTTAGATGTAAAGACTGCATATTTAATCGTCAGTACAAATTGATTAGTCATTTAGTTTAAGCTCGCGTGAAGTCAATTTCAACACACCTTTTCGACCAGTAGATTAACCACATGTTAACACTCGTTTGAACGTTATGTCCGTCTAGCTTAATACGTTGAAGGCGAACCCTTCAAGGAGGGCGGCATTGTTGCGTATTATGTGTTTTGAATCGAGTAAACTCCCGCGATCTGCAATTCCCTAGCGGTGACCCAATGCGCTGCGATCATCGATCAGCCAATCCCGTGCGCGTCCCCATTATCGCGCGACCAATCGCCTACGGTCTCCGACCCTCTCTGCGCGAACGGATGCGTGCCAGTTCAGTTGCGGTCTGTGTTCCGACGTGTGACGAGCACAGTCCTCTCGACGGGTAAAAGTAAGCTTTTGTATTATTGCATTACCGGACAAGGAATGTGAGTTCGGTAGTGGTGCTAGCAACGAAAGGTGCAATAAACGATAATTAAAATTAAAGACACGTTGTCTTGATCACGCCGTTCCCGAAGACCACGCCGGTGAATACGCGTGGAAGGCGATCCAGCCTGCAAAACTTATCTCTGAGGACAAGCCCGCAGAAGAAGATTTAACACTTCTCTCTCTCCCAAATCGCTGCCGCAATTGGAAAAATCTGTGCTCAGCCTCAGCATCTATGCATACATAATCTCATTTATTATGAATAATTGATTAAGTCATTTTGCAAATATTTTTATTCAATACTTATCTGTTTTTTCTTGGTCAAATTGTTGCCAATAGAATCCCAAGCCAGATTTTTCAAGTCAATATTGCTATACATTTTTTCTGATTTATTATATAGAAAAGAGGGTTGGCTTTAACAGACATAATGAGCTCTTTATATCGTCTAGCTTTAGCTCATCTTCAAGTTCAAACTCATCGTCAAACTCTTCTCCCGACATTATAAATTTAGGAAGATTTGAAGTTTCAAGAGAAATACAACTTTTTGTACTCGCAACAACACACACACAATATCGCCAGATCGGGGATCGAGAGCTACTCGAGAGCCGGGCGGTGAGTGCACGCCGTGCACGGTCAGTTCAGTCAGAGAGAAACCTGAGAGAGGCCATCCCGGCATTTTTCGTCAATTTTTTGTGTGTCGCATCTTCCGACGCGCCACCTGAGAAAGTGCGCATAAACTACGTCGTTTCGCTCGGTAACCGCACATGGTTTGCGTCCGTGCTATCGGTTCGTGTCCGAACTAGCCAGTTAGGAGGGGATATGCTGCGGCCGCGGCGGCCGCGCTCGGCCGGCCCGGGCCCGGCGCACAGTGGAGCCGTTTGCGCGAATCGCGGAAAAATATTATGTTACTTGTAAAATATGCAATGAATGATTATTAGAACCTTTCAACGTTGACTTATAAAAATTGCAAAAGTGTATATTTATTAAAAATTAATGATAGGAACAAGTATTTGATTGAAATTAAATAAAAATTCAATTTACATTTAATTTTACGTATAAGAGCAAAGTAATTCTTGCGTTTCAACGCTTAAGTCTAAATTTTTTTTATGTGGTTTACTTCTTAAACTAGTTATTAACGGATCGGATGACACGATGAGCATCATATATGCATAATATTCTTCATTTGTAAAACAGACGGCTACATTTTCTATTATGATTAAGTAGAATATCGTTTTATAGTCCTTATTTCTTGCCTCTTGAGCTTCTTCCGATAATGTCCCAACAGGTAACGCTGCTGCATAATTTCTATAATTTCCTTACCGTGAAGAAGAATTTTATGAACGGTAATTGGCATAAAGTATCAAGAATATTTTTCAATAAATATTTCCGCTGCCTTGTACACATAAGAACCGAATTTTTCTGAATTTATTTCTTCACCACAATTAATCGTTTGTAATATTGTGGAAAATTTTCTGATCAATTCCTCGTCAACTCCAGTTATTTCTGCTGTGATTTTTGGATCAGCAAAAAATCGTCGAGAAGTATTTCCGTCGTTAGATGATCCGGAACCTTGTTTAACGATGTCCACTCTCAGTCCAAGTTTATTATAAAAAGCGTCTTGTATTCTTTTTTTTTGTTTCTTCTTTTTGAACGCCTGTTTCTGGCGTTGTTGACCACTTCTTGAAAGACAAATTGTAGGCAATATGTAATATACACTCCATAAATTTGATTCGTGCGTGCAAGGGTGACATTCCTAATTTGAGTGCCTCACCTTTTGTTAATTTCTGTTAAGTTGTTCATTTGAGATGGTTTAGATCCGCAAATGAAGCACACGAAGATGATAAAGGCGTGTGGGTTGCAGCTTGAGCTACCTTACCGTCTATCATCGTAAATATCATTTGATGATTTATTTTGAATGTGGTTCCGAACTTTTCTATTTCTGTTTCTCGTAATTGAGCAATTTCGTCATCCATATACGTTGCTTTTCACTTTTTATTTTTTCAGCAGTTTCTTTTGTGTATTCAAATTGTATTGCTCTGCAATATCTCGTTGAAGAAGGTCGATCATTATTCCAAATAATAATATTTTTATCGTAAAATGAAGTAAGATCTAAGGGCATCAATGAAGTCATAAACATATATTCATCAGATATTTTGTCCATAAAACTTTGTATTCGCTCTGACCTGATGATCCATCACAACCCCATTTCGTGAGCAATGTTAATTCATTGACATCAACCATATTTTTCTTTATCTATTGTCTCAAATAGTCTTTTTGCAGTATGATCTAGTAATTTTTGTAAATTATTTGACGCCGAACTCTCTGTAATATTAATGTCGTCTGGGTAGCAATCCTGTTTTGATTTTTGGATATTTTTATACGATGGAAATATATCGAGTCCAATTTTCTTCGCCGCAGCTCTTATTGTTTCATACTGTCGTCTTGATAACTGAGCATCTATTATTAATGCCAGAGCAGTGTTAGCATCAAAACCATTTTTCTGATTTTGTATTTTACTTGAAGCGGCATCGATCATTTGTTGTGGGTAAGCAGCGCGTAATTCGCTTAGTTTCATCCGTTTTTGCACGATCACAGCATTCGTCGAAACTCTTTTTCGATCTGCCTACTGAATAGTTTGATGGCCCAGTTGGAATAGAACTTGCAACTTCAAATTCGACTTCATCAAAAATACCTTGTAACCAAGTACTGTACTTCTTATAGAATCTCGGCTTTGATCATTGCACTGTATTCCATCTTGAATTTAGCTGTGGAAGAAATCGTTTTCTAATCTCCTGCAAAATCTTGTCGAGATTAATTGACTGGAAGACTTAGGTAAGATGTACCATACATAATTTCTAGACGATTGAGATCTCGATCACAACGGAAAAATTAATGTGACTAATTCTTGATAGGAGATGGAAAAGCTTTTCATGTCTTGATCGAGATCTGAATCGTCTAAATTATGTATTGGTACATCTTACCTAAGTCTTCCAGTCAATTATCTCGACAAGATTTTGCAGGAGATTAGAAAACGATTTCTTCCACAGCTAAATTCAAGATGGAATACAGGTGCAATGATCAAAGCGAGATTCTATAAGAAGTACAGTACTTGGTTACAAGGTATTTTTGATGAAGTCGAATTTGAAGTTGCAAGTTCTATTCCAACTGGGCCATCAAACTATTCAGTAGGCAGATCGAAAAAGAGTTTCGACGAATGCTGTGATCGTGCAAAACGGATGAAACTAAGCGAATTACGCGCTGCTTACCCACAACAAATGATCGATGCCGCTTCAAGTAAAATACAAAATCAGAAAAATGGTTTTGATGCTAACACTGCTCTGGCATTAATAATAGATGCTCAGTTATCAAGACGACAGTATGAAACAATAAGAGCTGCGGCGAAGAAAATTGGACTCGATATATTTCCATCGTATAAAAATATCCAAAAATCAAAACAGGATTGCTACCCAGACGACATTAATATTACAGAGAGTTCGGCGTCAAATAATTTACAAAAATTACTAGATCATACTGCAAAAAGACTATTTGAGACAATAGATAAAGAAAATATGGTTGATGTCAATGAATTAACATTGCTCACGAAATGGGGTTGTGATGGATCATCAGGTCAGAGCGAATACAAAGTTTTATGGACAAAATATCTGATGAATATATGTTTATGACTTCATTGATGCCCTTAGATCTTACTTCATTTTACGATAAAATATTATTATTTGGAATAATGATCGACCTTCTTCAACGAGATATTGCAGAGCAATACAATTTGAATACACAAAAGAAACTGCTGAAAAAATAAAAAGTGAAAAGCAACGTACATGGATGACGAAATTGCTCAATTACGAGAAACAGAAATAGAGAAGTTCGGAACCACATTCAAAATAAATCATCAAAATGATATTTACGATGATAGACGGTAAGGTAGCTCAAGCTGTAACCCACACGCCTTCATCATCTTCGTGTGCTTCATTTGCGGATCCAAACCATCTCAAATGAACAACTTAACAGAAATTAACAAAAGGTGAGGCACTCAAATTAGGAATGTCACCCTTGCACGCACGAATCAAATTTATGGAGTGTATATTACATATTGCCTACAATTTGTCTTTCAAGAAGTGTCAACAACGCCAGAAACAGAGCGTTCAAAAGAAGAAGAAACAAAAAAAAAGAATACAGACGCTTTTATAATAAACTTGGACTGAGGGTGGAAGCATCGTTAAACAAGGTTCCGGATCGTCTAACGACGGAAAGTACTTCTCGACGATTTTTTGCTGATCCAAAAATCACAGCAGAAATAACTGGAGTTGACGAGGAATTGATCAGAAAAGGAGGGGTGTCAATAAGGCCGTTTTTTGGACCACGTCAGAATCGCTCCAAACTGTGGTATTTTCTTCCTACCGATGTAGCTCACAACCTCCTAGAACCGTTTGCTGTCCGAGCAATTAGAGGCTGAGAACGGGCAACTTGAAATCTCAAAAATCAATGGAGTTTTTCACATGGTAGTAGTGCCGGTCTCATTTCAGCATGTCATTGTTGGGAGAAAGGGTGGGTTGGAGGTAGAGGGGGAGAAAGGGAGGAAGAGGGAGAGAAAAGGAATGAGGGGGGAGAGAGAGAGGAAGGGAGGGAGGAATAGAGAGGGAGGGATCGCTCCAAACTGTGGTATTTTCTTCCTACCAATGTAGCTCACAACCTCCTACAACCGTTTGCTGTCCGACCAATTAGAGGCTGAGAACGGGCAACTTGAAATATCAAAAATCAATAGAGTTTTTTATATGGTGGTAGTGCCGGTCTCATTTCAGCATGTCATTGTTGGGAGAAAAGGAGGGAGGGAGGGTAGAAGGTAGAAAAAGGAGGAAAGGAGGGTGAAAGGTAGAGGAGGAAAAAGAAGGTGGGAAGTAGAGGGGGGAGGGAGGGAGGAAGGTAGAGAAGAGAAAGAGAGAAAAGAAATAGAAGACGAAAGAGAGGAGGGAGAGGGAGAGAGAAAGAAAAAATAGGGAAAAGGAAGGAAGAGAGAGAGGGGAGGCAGAGGATGGCAGAGGGAGGGAGAGGAAAGCAGACCTGGTCCCTCCCGTCTGATTTTCGTCATTCTCTCTCTTTCTCGCTCTCCCTCTCTTTTCTCTCCTCTCCCCTTTGCCCCCTTTATCCCTCTTTCTCTCTCTCTTTTTTCCCTTTCCTTCTCTCCCTCTTTTTTTTCCTTTACCCCCTCTGCCTCCCTCGCCCTCTCTCTGCCACCCTCTGGCTCCCTCTCCTTCTCTCTCCCTCCCACCTTTTCTTTTTCTTTCTATTTCCCCCTCTCTCTCCCTCTCTCTCATTCGTTTGTATTTAGTTGCCCCTTTAAAGGAATCCTGTAGCGAAGGCCGAAGAGAGAGAAAGAGAAAGAGGAAAGGAGGGAGGGAGAGAAAAGGAGAGAGAGGCAGAGGGTGGCAGAGAGGGTGAGGGAAACAGAGGGGGGAAGAAAAAAGAAAAGAGAGGGAGAGAGGAAAAGAGGGGAAGACAGAGAGAAAAAGGGAGAGAAAGAGAAAGAGATAGAAAAGGGCAGAGAGGGAGAGGGAAAGCGAGAAAGAGAGAGAATGACTGAAACCAGACGGGAGGGACTAGGTCTGCCTCCCTCTCTCTCTCTACCCTCCCATTTCTTATCTCTCTCTTCCTCTCTCTCTTTCTCTTCCTCCCACTCCCTCCATCCTTCCTCCTTTTCTCTCTCTCTTTCTCTCCTCTACCTCCCTTTCTCCTCTTCTACCATCTCACCCTCCTTTCCACCCCCCCTCTACCAACCACCCTTCCTCCCTCCCTCCTTTCCTTCCAACAATGACATGCTGAAATAAGACCGGCACTACTACCATGTAAAAAACCATTGATTTTTGAGATTTCAAGTTGCCCATTCTCAGCCTCTAATTGCTCGGACGGCAAACGGTTCTAGGAGGTTGTGAACTACATCGGTAAGAAGAAAATACCACGGTTTGGAGCGATCTCTCCCTCTCTTTTCCTCTCTCCCTTCCTCTTTTTCCCTTCTCTCCCCTTCACCCCTCCACCGCCTTCCTTCCTCTCCCTCTAGCCTCCCACCCTCCCTCCCTCTCTCCCAACAATGATATGCTGAAATGAGACCGGCACTACCACCATGTGAAAAACTCCATTAATTTTTGAGATTTCAAGTTGTCCGTTTTCAGCCTCTAATTGCTCGGACAGCAAACGGTTCTAGGAGGTTGTGAGCTACATCGGTAGGAAGAAAATACCACAGTTTGGAGCGATTCTGACGTGGTCCAAAAAACGGCCTTATTGACACCCCTCTTTTTCCACAATATTACAAACGATTAATTGTGGTGAAGAAATAAATTCAGAAAAATTCGGTTCTTATGTGTACAAGGCAGCGGAAATATTTATTGAAAAATATTCTTGATACTTTATGCCAATTACCGTTCATAAAATTCTTCTTCACGGTAAGGAAATTATAGAAATTATGCAGCAGCGTTACCTGTTGGGACATTATCGGAAGAAGCTCAAGAGGCAAGAAATAAGGACTATAAACGATATCTACTTAATCATAATAGAAAATGTAGCCGTCTGTTTTACAAATGAAGATATTATGCATATATGATGCTCATCGTGTCATCCGATCCGTTAATGACTAGTTTAAGAAGTAAACCACATAAAAAAATTTAGACTTAAGCGTTGAAACGCAAGAATTACTTTGCTCTTATACGTAAAATTAAATGTAAATTGAATTTTTATTTAAGGATGTTTTATAGGCACAGTCCCAACCAAAAGTATGCAGGAAATATTAAAAACTCTGATATTAATTTTCCAGAGATCCAAAGACAAAAAAATGTATATAAATAGTTACGAAACATCTAATAGAATGTAAAAAACGTAAATTTAGTGAATGTAAATAACTGTTACTACTATTTTTTTTCAAAAAAATTTTTCAAAAAAAAAATTGTAAATCGTTTCAAATTTTGGTGCTATATTTTTGTTTGTTGATGATCTGCTTGTGTGTAAAATATTATTATATTGGTTACATTTTTTAATGTTTACACTTTTCTCTGTAAAACCCTTTGTAAAACGGATTTTCAAGAATTGATAACTTTTTATCTAAATTGTGAATCGATTTGAAATTTGACCCCAAACTTTGAAAGAGTATACAGAATATGATATTAAATTTTCATCAACTTCGTTACATTTTGCCTAACTATATAAAACATCCTTAATTTCAATCAAATACTTGTTCCTATCATTAATTTTTAATAAATATACACTTTTGCAATTTTTATAAGTCAACGTTGAAAGGTTCTATAATCATTCATTGCATATTTTACAAGTAACATAATTTTTTCCGCGATTCGCGCAAACGGCTATACTGTGCGCCGGGCCCGGACCGGCCGAGCGCGGCCGCCGCGGCCGCAGCATATCCCCTCCTAACTGGCTAGTTCGGACACGAACCGATAGCACGGACGCAAACCATGTGCGGTTACCGAGCGAAACGACGTAGTTTATGCGCACTTTCTCAGGTGGCGCGTCGGAAGATGCGACACACAAAAATTGACGAAAAATGCCGGGATGGCCTCTCTCAGGTTTCTCTCTGACTGAACTGACCGTGCACGGCGTGCACTCGTTACAGCGCTAAACGCACTATATGCACCGCGAAAGCGCCGCCAGTGTCGAAAAAGGGAAAGTGACGCTCTCTGATACATATATCATATCACACAAATCAGCGTTAGGAAGTGTCTTAAAAAAAATTTTTCACATTTTGGACTTTGCGTCGCAATATCTCCGCTCGTAGGGCACGTAGCAAAATATTATAAGAGAAACCTCCCCTATTTGGACCCCAAGCTATCGATCAAGCCTACTTAGAACTTGATCCGTTCACTCGTTATCGAGATCTCAACATCTCGGGTACTCGCAACCCGTCGCGTCGCGTAAAAGAGACACGGTCGGTCTCGCTCCGCGTATACTTGGCGCGAGACACTACCGTGTCTCTTGATTTAGGCTGTACAAAGTGATGATATCACTTTATAGTAAAATCAAAATTTTGATTGTTTAAACGTTGAGGTATTTTTTAAAAAATTAATCTATTATAGGTGAACGACAATGGAATACCTCGAATCACGACAAGTTGATTGTAATATCGCAACGTAAATAGGAATCTTTGTTCTGAATTAAAAAATCTGAATAAAACATTATTGTCTTATTAAACAAAATCTTGTAATATTTGAGCTATTTAATAATTTGTTTCATTAATAATGCTAATTTTTTAAATTAATAATTGCAAAAAACGTTACATAAACGTAAGTTTCAGTTAAACTTATTTGAATTTTCCGCTCGGAGGAAAATTGCCGGGTAAGATGGCGGCCTCCCATTTGGGGACGCTATTGAGTCCTGCCGACAAAGGCGGTCGGCAATCCATGTATATATATCAGTGGTTCGACCTTTTGGGGTTTTGCGGATACGGAAACGTGTGGTTCACCGGCTGGCTATACAGACGTACTCTACTGAGCGCATCCGGCGGCGCCGCGACGCGAGGATGAAGAACCATGCCAATCGATTTTGATAGATATGCGGGTCGATGTGCGAATGCTCGTGCAATTTGATTGGTCGCGAGGCGATCCTGGAATCGCGCACGCAGCCGATAAGAACGGGATCGCGGTAGCGCTTCTTCATCCGTCGCGAAGGGCTCGCAGTGCGTGTGAACTCGCCCCAATACGGAACAGAGCCAGAGGATCACCCACGGTCTTACATACAGGTCTTGAAACGAAGGTGGTGGGAGGAGTTCATCTGACAACCCATAAATTATTTTGACTTGTATCCGTAAGGGTGGCGCTGCGATCTACAGAAGTGGCAGACACACGCGTATTACGATCAATCTAAATTTTAATATTACAAACACTTGAGGAAGAAAAATATGAAATAAAATAAATATTTGAATGAAACATTGAATAAATAATAGAAAATAGAACAGAGAAGTGATTGTATGTGTATAGAAGATCCTGTAGGGTTGCGGTCAAAGTAGTTGCGACCACGGTCTTATGTAAGATGATCATTTGATATGTGTACAATACGACGCCTCGATGTGTTCATCGATAAAGTCAAAGGCAGAGGACTCGCTGTCCATGTTTAAAGTATCTGTTGTGACAGTGTCATCATTGACAATCCTCTGACTTAAGCAATCTTGTGGGATGTGTTCACCAATACAGTTAAAGGCAGAGGACTCATTCTTCTTGTTTGAAGTATCTGCTGTAACGATGTGATTATTGACAATTCTCTGATTTGAGCATGAATCTTGAAGTACGTTGTCACTATCAAATATTGATGGAACAGCTGACAGGTCAAGTCGAGGGCGTTTGTATAAAACCTTATGAGCAAACAAAATGCATTAAAATAACGTAATAAAAAATTCCAACGTTATGTTTTTTAGAACAAGGATTAAATAGTATATCAAATGAGTTGCTTAATAATGTAAATGACTGAGGCAAATAAACTTACTTCAGCAATTATTCGACCATTGAAGTCCTTTATCGATGAACACATCGAGGCGTCGTATTGTACACAAGGTACGTATACACTCTATTAAACACTAACGTATAACTATAATTTGATACAACTGTACATATATCTTAAATTTTTGCACTCAAAATATATTAAAAAAAATACTATTATTTGAACACAACAGTGATGAAAAATTATCATAATAGAAATAAATTACTCCACATACCAATTCTTTACACATTGCTTCATTTTCAACTGCTCAATCAAAAGGTTTATATTGCACTGATCAACCAAATTGATTTGCAAGGTTTTTTCTTTTGGTAAAAATTTATTACAATCTTGTTTCAGACGTGAGAAACGACGATTCTTCAGCAATGGAGCAAATTGATGCAGACTCACTGACGTAAGCGACGAATGTTGATCCATTTCTGGATCCCGAACTGCGGAAATTGCCGGAAAAGTTGGAAGTGTCGGACCAGGAGTTTGATATTATTTCAAAAATTACTATGAGCGTTTGTAAGTAATTATTATTTACGATAATAATACGAAATAAAACTGTCAAACATTCAGCAGTGTATATTACGATGTACAATGTAAAATATCCATATATTTTTGTCAATGTAGGTAGTAGTGGAGCACAAACAAATAGTGCGATGGGTGAGAAGTCTCTCGTCACTATTCCGAAGTTGTGGAGTTTTGCTGAGTTAAAGAATAATGAGGGACTGACCATTCTGTTCTCATATTCAGTTATGAAGTTGGAAAACGGCATGAAAGTCCCGATAACTGAAAAGAACGTAGTAATTACTAGTGATAGAAAAGTTAGTTATTATGTTTACGGGCGTGCTGTCGCTGTTGAAAAACATAAGCTTAACGGACGTTTGGATGACGTAAGATTGCTACCGAAAATTTTGGAAACGTTTCAAAATATGAATGTGTGCAATGGTCTGGGTGATGTCAATATTCACCTTTTATCGGTTCATGATGTAGTCAAAGATTACGTTGACCGATGGCGTCACAAGAATTGCACTATGATTTCAACACGAAAAAGGTGTGATTGCTGTACAAAAATGACGCATTTGGTACACAAGAAAGAAGCAAGGCTTAAAAAAAATGGAACATTCGCACGCGTACATAAAGCTTTGAATCCAATTGATGAAAGGAAGCTGATTGCTCTGAGGAAAAAAAGCCATCGTGAAAGAGTTGGAAAGAATAGGGCTGTGCGCCGTGTCTGATTATTGAAACTATCGTTAGAAAGTAAGGCCAACGAAATTGCTTCAATTTATGCCGAAACGTTGGACCAAAAATGTTCGGCACTAAATGTTCCATCCGCACAAAAAACCGCACTTCGAGAAATAATATCTGCTGCAGGAAAAAAGAGATAACAATCGGCGCTACAGTGAAGAGTGGATTATGTTATGTGCATTAATGAATATAAGGTCACCGGGGTATTACGACTTTCTCCGCAAAAATAATGTTTTGCCACTCGCCTGTAAAAGAACAGTTCGTAGTTACTTTTCTCTTATTGACATGAAGTGTGGTTTTGATAAAGAGTTTGCAAACCTGCTCAAAAAACACTTTGCTACAAAATCTTCGCTGCAGCGACATGGTGTGCTTCTGTTGGACGAGATAAGTTTGCGCAAGTCTGTGGCTGTTTGTTCGAAGAACCTGACTTATATTGGTTTGACTGACCTCGGCGATGACGGGCCGCAGTCTATTAACATTAAAGACCAAGCAACACATGGTCTTGTCTTAATGTTCCAGCTACTTGCAGATACGTACACTCAACCAATAGCAGTGTTTGCTTAAAAAAACTCAGTCAAGGGTGACGAATTCGCGAAGATAGTAATTAAAGCTATCGCGTATCTTGAAATGACTGGCGCAAAAATTCACGGCATCATTGCCGACGGTGCGGCGACGAACGCGAAAATGTGGTCCGTTTTGGGCGTATCGGGTTTAATGAACGCCACGAAGAACTGGTTCACCCATCCCGAAGATGATGAACGAAAAGTCTTTGTCTTTTCGGATACACCGCACCTCATCAAATGTATACGGAATCGGTGGTACAATAAGAAAAAGTTGCGGGTAAGTTCCTCGTATTCATGACTTTATATTGTTTTAACATGATCACAAATAACACTTGCAATTAATAACACAAGAAACAGGACAATTGAAAAAATAAATGTAAAAAAAAATTAAGAATGTCATGCCAGAACATTGCATCTCGGGATATTTCCATTATTCTGACATTATCCCTCTTGTCACTTACCTTAATAACACTTGAAATAATGTAAAAGTAAAGAACTTGAGTTATTCACCTCTGGGACACTCACCTGAAAAAAAAAGTAATATAAAAACATACGAGCGTCATCACTTATTATCCATTATCCTAATTGTCGCTTTTAATTGTAATTTTATAAACTGTGACATAAATAAAAATAATTTACCTTCGCTTAAAAATTGACCTGAAAAAATGCTTTAAAATCCTTATAAAAGTATGAGGGATAATTCACACCTTGACAGAAAAGCAGAAAAGCAGAAGTTAATCAAAACTTGCGCTGATAGTAAGCAGTACATTTTTACCAGTGCGAGTTCTAATTGGCTTCTGGTTTTCTGCTTTCTGCTATTCTGCTAAAGTGCGAATTCTCCCTAACACATTGTCTTTATCATTACTTACCTCACTGAAACCTGAAATGGGAAGATTGAAAAATGAGACAGATATTAAATAACGTGAAAAAATGTTTCTTCTTTGGTTTCTGTAGATAAAATCGTCTGATAACTACGTCTATTGGAGTCACTTAAAGATCTTGTTCGATCTTGATACTCAACACGCAGGAAACGCCAGGGTCTGTCCCAAATTAACACAAAGGCATGTTGTGCTAGATAATCCCTCAAAAATGCGTGTTCGCCTTGCAACCCAGGTAATTTAACGTCTTTCAAAATTAAATAAAAGAAACTAGCTCGTATGTTTCAAACAATACAATGTCAAGGCCAATAAACGAGCAAATAATAGATATTAGATTAAACATAGTTTTTAACTTCTTTCAATTAGTACCATTTTTTACTGTTTTGTGACTAACACTTCGTCTTGTTGAACCTGATTAGATTTTCAGTAATTCTGTGGCACATGGATTAGCTTTTTACGCATCACATATAAAAGGTTGTCTCACAGGGTGTGAAGAAACAATTCAATTCTGCAAACGTATCAATGATATGTTCGATGCGCTGAATCGAAAAACCCGAATCAAGAACTTACTCCAGACAGCAAGGACTTTAAGGTATATAAGTAAATAACATTAATAAAATATGTATAATACAGCACTTTATGGCCGGTATTTATAGTCGGATCTAATATTTAAGACCGTTTTAAGTACCATCTTAAGATGTCACGAACCAATCACAGAGCCGTATTAGCGTCTTGAAATAAAAGCCGTATTACGGTCTTGAAATAAGATTCAAATATGAATACCGGCTTGTGACGATTTGTCACTAATCTAAGTTTGTTTGGTATTTTCAGGTATTGCAAGATTCGTTGGAGTGGTTGAATGAGTGGGAGACAGCTGCCCAAAAAGGCGACATAACTCCAGATGAATATCTCACACAAAAGACTTCAAAAGGATTGCGATTAACCCTACAATCATCAATGGACATGTGCCGTTATCTTATTGAAAAATATGATTTCCAGTATCTGTTAACGGGAAAGTTGAACCAGGATAACTTGGAGGTACAGACGGGGTCCATAATATTTTCCTGGCTGCGTACTGAAAATCTATAGTTTACGTTACATATACTATAGATTTTCAGTACTGGCATATCTTCAAGTGGGAAGGCATTAATTTACTATTCTTGCTATTTACAGTTACTTTTGTAACAGAAAAATCATGCTTATGTTCAATATTAAGTATATGCATCCTTACAATTTATTCTAGAAATTTTTCAGTATCGTTCGCCAAGCTGCAGGGTGTAATGATCACCCAAACTGCCCAACATTCTTGCAGCTCTACAAACTGTTATCGATGTACAGCATAATTAAACCTCCAAAATTTGGAAATTGTACCGTTACTGATCAACCGACACCACACATTCTCATTTCCTGAAAGACCTGAAGGCTGCTTATGGACAGAAATCTGAAGCACAAAGCGCTAAATTTCGACGTAAAATCAGAGATAAATTAGATGAAATTATACAACATGACGATTGGGTGGCTGATGACATTTTCGAATGCTATTCCGATCATGAAGATTATGCCCTTTCCCCGATCCTTGACTGCATTAGATATTATGTGACAGGTTTTTCGACCTAACTTTTATTTTTCTTTTAACATCTTAATTACTTAATATCTTAACGTGGGTATCTTTGCTCACACCATTATTTCTTCAATCAGCTTGACTATATGAATTCTTTTTTAATGCTAGCATTACTTTCATACATTTAGATTGTAGAATGCAACGTTTCTATTTATTCAGTAGCACTTTGATTAATAGAATATTAGGCGCTTTTCATTTACACTCAAGTGAGTTGAGTCACTCAGTTATGTGAGTACTTTAGATTCAGAATACTCACAATCAGATAAGACGTCAGTGAGTAAAAGGAATTTACCTGCTTATTTTGGTGGCAAAGCTATCGCATAACAATACAAGTTCATAATCTCACTTTTAATGTGAGTCTAAGGACACGGTCTCAATTGTAAATAAAAATTTAGTTGAATCTAACTAATTGCCATCAGCATTAAAAACGTGCATTCAACTGAGTTAAGATGACGCTCGATCAGCTCGACGCTCATTTTCAGCGTTGAAATGGCACCTTTATGACGTCATAAGTGAAAATTAACTGAGTTTTGGTGTAAATGGGAAGCTACTATTGTTGCTAACACATTGTTTATGATTTTCACAGGTTATTTATGTAAGCAGGTATTAAAGGTTTACAATTCTTGCACTACTTGCGTAGAAGCTATAAGATCAGATTCTTTGCATGAATCTTCAGTGTCACAATTGGTCGACATTAAATCAAAAGGTGGACTAATACACTCGAATTTACGATTTTTTGAACTGATTTCTCACGTAGAAACGTGCTTTGTCAAATATGCATCTTGCAAAGATGTTTTCAATCTTACGCTGGATGAAATGTTTTCTACGTACAAGTTTACTTTTCCTTGCATGGAGCATGCATCTGAAATTTTGTCATATTCTATTATGTATTATATTTGTTTAAGAATGAGGCAAAATGCGCACCAAGAAAACTTAAAGATGCCAAACACAATCTTGTAAAGAAAAAAAATTCTAAATGGACTAAAACTTAAAATATATTTTTTTTCAATGCGCAGTTCTATGTTTTTACTCTTCGGTCCTTTATACACGTATATAGTCGCGGTAAGAGTAGTTGCAACACTTAAAAAACTAAACATTTACTTAAAAATCTATAAATATAACTTACAACTATAACTTATTTTTCTAAACTTATTAAAACAAAGTGTCGCAACCACGGTCTTACATAAGAACTTTGACCGCAAACCCTACAGGATCTTCTATACACATACAATCACTTCTCTGTTCTATTTTCTATTATTTATTCAATGTTTCATTCAAATATTTATTTTATTTCATATTTTCTTCCTCAAGTGTTTGTAATATTAAAATTTAGATTGATCGTAATACGCGTGTGTCTGCCACTTATGTAGATCGCAGCGCCACCTTACGGATACAAGTCAAAATAATTTATGGTTGTCAGATGAACTCCCCCACCACCTTCGTTTCAAGACTGTATGTAAGACCGGGATCACGACTACCTTGTTCAATCATCGACGTCAAGCAACAAGGCGCCGGTATACTACTTGGATGGGTAACGGCTGAGAGAGCGGATTTTTCGGACAATGCGCGGCGGCTATACGCACATGGCTTAATATATTTTTTTGTTTCGGTAACAAAATATTTCATTTTTCACATATCAACAAATAGTTTTTGCGTCAAGAACAAAATTTTTTTGTTAATACAAAACATTTTTTTAGTGCAATATATATGAAACATCTTTGAAGTGTTTCTGCAATATTTCGTAGATATATTTCAGAAATATTTCAGTAATATCGCCGAAATCTTTCAGCAAAGTTGCATTTGAAATAATTGTGCCGATTGAAACATTGCAGAAATGTTGCAGAAACGGTCGTGAAATATTTCTGAAATATTGATGAAAGGTGTAATATTTCAAATGGAATTTTGCAGAAAATGTTTCTGAAATATTACATGCCGAGTAGGAACGCTACTAAATTAACACCACCACGTTGAATCCGAAGTGGACCATACTGTAACAATTGTGATTTAATTAATTCGGCGAGTTTGTAGAAGAAATAATGATCAAAAATAAGAATACGTACATCTGAGATTGTGTCTTTCTGTTGTGAATTATTTTGCAGGATCGACATTTTAGTACATGATGTGTAAAGTTAAAATTGAACTCACAAAATACTCGGCGGTGAGAGAACAAACCGTAATATATATATATATATATACTCGGCGGCGAGGGAACAATTGTTCTCTCACCGCCGAGTATTTTGTGAGTTCAATTTTAACTTTACACATCATGTACTAAAATGTCGATCCTGCAAAATAATTCACAACAGAAAGACACAATCTCAGATGTACGTATTCTTATTTTTGATCATTATTTCTTCTACAAACTCGCCGAATTAATTAAATCACAATTGTTACAGTATGGTCCACTTCGGATTCAACGTGGTGGTGTTAATTTAGTAGCGTTCCTATCGGCATGTAATATTTCAGAAACATTTCTGCAAAATTCCATTTGAAATATTACAACTTTCATCAATATTTCAGAAATATTTCACGACCGTTTCTGCAACATTTCTGCAATGTTTCAATCGGCACAATTATTTCAAATGCAACTTTGCTGAAAGATTTCGGCGATATTACTGAAATATTTCTGAAATATATCTACGAAATATTGCAGAAACACTTCAAAGATGTTTCATATATATTGCACTAAAAAAAATGTTTTGTATTAACAAAAAAATTTTGTTCTTGACGCAAAAACTATTTGTTGATATGTGAAAAATGAAATATTTTGTTACCGAAACAAAAAAAATATATTAAGCCATGTGCGTATAGCCGCCGCGCATTTGTCCGAAAAAATCCGCTCTCTCAGCCGGTTACCCATCCAAGTAGTATACCGGCGCCTTGTTGCTTGACGTCGATGATTGAACAAGGTAGTCGTGATCCACGGTCTTACATACAGGTCTTGAAACGAAGGTGGTGGGGGAGTTCATCTGACAACCCATAAATTATTTTGACTTGTATCCGTAAGGGTGGCGCTGCGATCTACATAAAGTGGCAGACACACGCGTATTACGATCAATCTAAATTTTAATATTACAAACACTTGAGGAAGAAAAATATGAAATAAAATAAATATTGAATGAAACATTGATAAATAATAGAAAATAGAACAGAGAAGTGATTGTATGTGTATAGAAGATCCTGTAGGGTTGCGGTCAAAGTTCTTATGTAAGACCGTGGTTGCGACACTTGTTTTTTAATAAGTTAGAAAAATAAGTTATAGTTGTAAGTATATTTATAGATTTTTAAAAATAAGTTTAGTTTTTTAAGTGTTGCAACTACTCTTACCGCGACTATATACGTGTATAAAGGACCGAAGAGTAAAAAACATAGAACTGCGCATTGAAAAAAAATATATTTAAGTTTTAGTCCATTTAGAAATTTTTTTCTTTACAAGATTGTGTTGGCATCTTTAAGTTTTCTTGGTGCGCATTTTGCCTCATTCTTAAACAAATATAATACATAATAGAATATGACAAAATTTCAGATGCATGCTCCATGCAAGGAAAAGTAAACTTGTACGTAGAAAACATTTCATCCAGCGTAAGATTGAAAACATCTTTGCAAGATGCATATTTGACAAAGCACGTTTCTACGTGAGAAATCAGTTCAAAAAATCGTAAATTCGAGTGTATTAGTCCACCTTTTGATTTAATGTCGACAATTGTGACACTGAAGATTCATGCAAAGAATCTGATCTTATAGCTTCTACGCAAGTAGTGCAAGAATTGTAAACCTTTAATACCTGCTTACATAAATAACCTGTGAAAATCATAAACAATGTGTTAGCAAACAATAGTAGCTTCCCATTTACACCAAAACTCAGTTAATTTTCACTTATGACGTCATAAAGGTGCCATTTCAACGCTGAAAATGAGCGTCGAGCTGATCGAGCGTCATCTTAACTCAGTTGAATGCACGTTTTTAATGCTGATGGCAATTAGTTAGATTCAACTAAATTTTTATTTACAATTGAGACCGTGTCCTTAGACTCACATTAAAAGTGAGATTATGAACTTGTATTGTTATGCGATAGCTTTGCCACCAAAATAAGCAGGTAAATTCCTTTTACTCACTGACGTCTTATCTGATTGTGAGTATTCTGAATCTAAAGTACTCACATAACTGAGTGACTCAACTCACTTGAGTGTAAATGAAAAGCGCCTAATATTCTATTAATCAAAGTGCTACTGAATAAATAGAAACGTTGCATTCTACAATCTAAATGTATGAAAGTAATGCTAGCATTAAAAAAGAATTCATATAGTCAAGCTGATTGAAGAAATAATGGTGTGAGCAAAGATACCCACGTTAAGATATTAAGTAATTAAGATGTTAAAAGAAAAATAAAAGTTAGGTCGAAAAACCTGTCACATAATATCTAATGCAGTCAAGGATCGGGGAAAGGGCATAATCTTCATGATCGGAATAGCATTCGAAAATGTCATCAGCCACCCAATCGTCATGTTGTATAATTTCATCTAATTTATCTCTGATTTTACGTCGAAATTTAGCGCTTTGTGCTTCAGATTTCTGTCCATAAGCAGCCTTCAGGTCTTTCAGGGAAATGAGAATGTGTGGTGTCGGTTGATCAGTAACGGTACAATTTCCAAATTTTGGAGGTTTAATTATGCTGTACATCGATAACAGTTTGTAGAGCTGCAAGAATGTTGGGCAGTTTGGGTGATCATTACACCCTGCAGCTTGGCGAACGATACTGAAAAATTTCTAGAATAAATTGTAAGGATGCATATACTTAATATTGAACATAAGCATGATTTTTCTGTTACAAAAGTAACTGTAAATAGCAAGAATAGTAAATTAATGCCTTCCCACTTGAAGATATGCCAGTACTGAAAATCTATAGTATATGTAACGTAAACTATAGATTTTCAGTACGCAGCCAGGAAAATATTATGGACCCCGTCTGTACCTCCAAGTTATCCTGGTTCAACTTTCCCGTTAACAGATACTGGAAATCATATTTTTCAATAAGATAACGGCACATGTCCATTGATGATTGTAGGGTTAATCGCAATCCTTTTGAAGTCTTTTGTGTGAGATATTCATCTGGAGTTATGTCGCCTTTTTGGGCAGCTGTCTCCCACTCATTCAACCACTCCAACGAATCTTGCAATACCTGAAAATACCAAACAAACTTAGATTAGTGACAAATCGTCACAAGCCGGTATTCATATTTGAATCTTATTTCAAGACCGTAATACGGCTTTTATTTCAAGACGCTAATACGGCTCTGTGATTGGTTCGTGACATCTTAAGATGGTACTTAAAACGGTCTTAAATATTAGATCCGACTATAAATACCGGCCATAAAGTGCTGTATTATACATATTTTATTAATGTTATTTACTTATATACCTTAAAGTCCTTGCTGTCTGGAGTAAGTTCTTGATTCGGGGTTTTTCGATTCAGCGCATCGAACATATCATTGATACGTTTGCAGAATTGAATTGTTTCTTCACACCCTGTGAGACAACCTTTTATATGTGATGCGTAAAAAGCTAATCCATGTGCCACAGAATTACTGAAAATCTAATCAGGTTCAACAAGACGAAGTGTTAGTCACAAAACAGTAAAAAATGGTACTAATTGAAAGAAGTTAAAAACTATGTTTAATCTAATATCTATTATTTGCTCGTTTATTGGCCTTGACATTGTATTGTTTGAAACATACGAGCTAGTTTCTTTTATTTAATTTTGAAAGACGTTAAATTACCTGGGTTGCAAGGCGAACACGCATTTTTGAGGGATTATCTAGCACAACATGCCTTTGTGTTAATTTGGGACAGACCCTGGCGTTTCCTGCGTGTTGAGTATCAAGATCGAACAAGATCTTTAAGTGACTCCAATAGACGTAGTTATCAGACGATTTTATCTACAGAAACCAAAGAAGAAACATTTTTTCACGTTATTTAATATCTGTCTCATTTTTCAATCTTCCCATTTCAGGTTTCAGTGAGGTAAGTAATGATAAAGACAATGTGTTAGGGAGAATTCGCACTTTAGCAGAATAGCAGAAAGCAGAAAACCAGAAGCCAATTAGAACTCGCACTGGTAAAAATGTACTGCTTACTATCAGCGCAAGTTTTGATTAACTTCTGCTTTTCTGCTTTTCTGTCAAGGTGTGAATTATCCCTCATACTTTTATAAGGATTTTAAAGCATTTTTTCAGGTCAATTTTTAAGCGAAGGTAAATTATTTTTTATTTATGTCACAGTTTATAAAATTACAATTAAAAGCGACAATTAGGATAATGGATAATAAGTGATGACGCTCGTATGTTTTTATATTACTTTTTTTTTCAGGTGAGTGTCCCAGAGGTGAATAACTCAAGTTCTTTACTTTTACATTATTTCAAGTGTTATTAAGGTAAGTGACAAGAGGGATAATGTCAGAATAATGGAAATATCCCGAGATGCAATGTTCTGGCATGACATTCTTAATTTTTTTTTACATTTATTTTTTCAATTGTCCTGTTTCTTGTGTTATTAATTGCAAGTGTTATTTGTGATCATGTTAAAACAATATAAAGTCATGAATACGAGGAACTTACCCGCAACTTTTTCTTATTGTACCACCGATTCCGTATACATTTGATGAGGTGCGGTGTATCCGAAAAGACAAAGACTTTTCGTTCATCATCTTCGGGATGGGTGAACCAGTTCTTCGTGGCGTTCATTAAACCCGATACGCCCAAAACGGACCACATTTTCGCGTTCGTCGCCGCACCGTCCGGCAATGATGCCGTGAATTTTTGCGCCAGTCATTTCAAGATACGCGATAGCTTTAATTACTATCTCGCGAATTCGTCACCCTTGACTGAGTTTTTTTAAGCAAACACTGCTATTGGTTGAGTGTACGTATCTGCAAGTAGCTGGAACATTAAGACAAGACCATGTGTTGCTTGGTCTTTAATGTTAATAGACTGCGGCCCGTCATCGCCGAGGTCAGTCAAACCAATATAAGTCAGGTTCTTCGAACAAACAGCCACAGACTTGCGCAAACTTATCTCGTCCAACAGAAGCACACCATGTCGCTGCAGCGAAGATTTTGTAGCAAAGTGTTTTTTGAGCAGGTTTGCAAACTCTTTATCAAAACCACACTTCATGTCAATAGAGAAAAGTAACTACGAACTGTTCTTTTACAGGCGAGTGGCAAAACATTATTTTTGCGGAGAAAGTCGTAATACCCCGGTGACCTTATATTCATTAATGCACATAACATAATCCACTCTTCACTGTAGCGCCGATTGTTATCTCTTTTTTCCTGCAGCAGATATTATTTCTCGAAGTGCGGTTTTTTGTGCGGATGGAACATTTAGTGCCGAACATTTTTGGTCCAACGTTTCGGCATAAATTGAAGCAATTTCGTTGGCCTTACTTTCTAACGATAGTTTCAATAATCAGACACGGCGCACAGCCCTATTCTTTCCAACTCTTTCACGATGGCTTTTTTTCCTCAGAGCAATCAGCTTCCTTTCATCAATTGGATTCAAAGCTTTATGTACGCGTGCGAATGTTCCATTTTTTTAAGCCTTGCTTCTTTCTTGTGTACCAAATGCGTCATTTTTGTACAGCAATCACACCTTTTTCGTGTTGAAATCATAGTGCAATTCTTGTGACGCCATCGGTCAACGTAATCTTTGACTACATCATGAACGATAAAAGGTGAATATTGACATCACCCAGACCATTGCACACATTCATATTTTGAAACGTTTCCAAAATTTTCGGTAGCAATCTTACGTCATCCAAACGTCCGTTAAGCTTATGTTTTTCAACAGCGACAGCACGCCCGTAAACATAATAACTAACTTTTCTATCACTAGTAATTACTACGTTCTTTTCAGTTATCGGGACTTTCATGCCGTTTTCCAACTTCATAACTGAATATGAGAACAGAATGGTCAGTCCCTCATTATTCTTTAACTCAGCAAAACTCCACAACTTCGGAATAGTGACGAGAGACTTCTCACCCATCGCACTATTTGTTTGTGCTCCACTACTACCTACATTGACAAAAATATATGGATATTTTACATTGTACATCGTAATATACACTGCTGAATGTTTGACAGTTTTATTCGTATTATTATCGTAAATAATAATTACTTACAAACGCTCATAGTAATTTTTGAAATAATATCAAACTCCTGGTCCGACACTTCCAACTTTTCCGGCAATTTCCGCAGTTCGGGATCCAGAAATGGATCAACATTCGTCGCTTACGTCAGTGAGTCTGCATCAATTTGCTCCATTGCTGAAGAATCGTCGTTTCTCACGTCTGAAACAAGATTGTAATAAATTTTTTACCAAAAGAAAAAACCTTGCAAATCAATTTGGTTGATCAGTGCAATATAAACCTTTTGATTGAGCAGTTGAAAATGAAGCAATGTGTAAAGAATTGGTATGTGGAGTAATTTATTTCTATTATGATAATTTTTCATCACTGTTGTGTTCAAATAATAGTATTTTTTTTAATATATTTTGAGTGCAAAAATTTAAGATATATGTACAGTTGTATCAAATTATAGTTATACGTTAGTGTTTAATAGAGTGTATACGTACCTTGTGTACAATACGACGCCTCGATGTGTTCATCGATAAAGGACTTCAATGGTCGAATAATTGCTGAAGTAAGTTTATTTGCCTCAGTCATTTACATTATTAAGCAACTCATTTGATATACTATTTAATCCTTGTTCTAAAAAACATAACGTTGGAATTTTTTATTACGTTATTTTAATGCATTTTGTTTGCTCATAAGGTTTTATACAAACGCCCTCGACTTGACCTGTCAGCTGTTCCATCAATATTTGATAGTGACAACGTACTTCAAGATTCATGCTCAAATCAGAGAATTGTCAATAATCACATCGTTACAGCAGATACTTCAAACAAGAAGAATGAGTCCTCTGCCTTTAACTGTATTGGTGAACACATCCCACAAGATTGCTTAAGTCAGAGGATTGTCAATGATGACACTGTCACAACAGATACTTTAAACATGGACAGCGAGTCCTCTGCCTTTGACTTTATCGATGAACACATCGAGGCGTCGTATTGTACACATATCAAATGATCATCTTACATAAGACCGTGGTCGCAACTACTTTGACCGCAACCCTACAGGATCTTCTATACACATACAATCACTTCTCTGTTCTATTTTCTATTATTTATTCAATGTTTCATTCAAATATTTATTTTATTTCATATTTTTCTTCCTCAAGTGTTTGTAATATTAAAATTTAGATTGATCGTAATACGCGTGTGTCTGCCACTTCTGTAGATCGCAGCGCCACCCTTACGGATACAAGTCAAAATAATTTATGGGTTGTCAGATGAACTCCTCCCACCACCTTCGTTTCAAGACCTGTATGTAAGACCGTGGGTGATCCTCTGGCTCTGTTCCGTATTGGGGCGAGTTCACACGCACTGCGAGCCCTTCGCGACGGATGAAGAAGCGCTACCGCGATCCCGTTCTTATCGGCTGCGTGCGCGATTCCAGGATCGCCTCGCGACCAATCAAATTGCACGAGCATTCGCACATCGACCCGCATATCTATCAAAATCGATTGGCATGGTTCTTCATCCTCGCGTCGCGGCGCCGCCGGATGCGCTCAGTAGAGTACGTCTGTATAGCCAGCCGGTGAACCACACGTTTCCGTATCCGCAAAACCCCAAAAGGTCGAACCACTGATATATATACATGGATTGCCGACCGCCTTTGTCGGCAGGACTCAATAGCGTCCCCAAATGGGAGGCCGCCATCTTACCCGGCAATTTTCCTCCGAGCGGAAAATTCAAATAAGTTTAACTGAAACTTACGTTTATGTAACGTTTTTTGCAATTATTAATTTAAAAAATTAGCATTATTAATGAAACAAATTATTAAATAGCTCAAATATTACAAGATTTTGTTTAATAAGACAATAATGTTTTATTCAGATTTTTTAATTCAGAACAAAGATTCCTATTTACGTTGCGATATTACAATCAACTTGTCGTGATTCGAGGTATTCCATTGTCGTTCACCTATAATAGATTAATTTTTTAAAAAATACCTCAACGTTTAAACAATCAAAATTTTGATTTTACTATAAAGTGATATCATCACTTTGTACAGCCTAAATCAAGAGACACGGTAGTGTCTCGCGCCAAGTATACGCGGAGCGAGACCGACCGTGTCTCTTTTACGCGACGCGACGGGTTGCGAGTACCCGAGATGTTGAGATCTCGATAACGAGTGAACGGATCAAGTTCTAAGTAGGCTTGATCGATAGCTTGGGGTCCAAATAGGGGGAGGTTTCTCTTATAATATTTTGCTACGTGCCCTACGAGCGGAGATATTGCGACGCAAAGTCCAAAATGTGAAAAATTTTTTTTAAGACACTTCCTAACGCTGATTTGTGTGATATGATATATGTATCAGAGAGCGTCACTTTCCCTTTTTCGACACTGGCGGCGCTTTCGCGGTGCATATAGTGCGTTTAGCGCTGTAACGAGTGCACGCCGTGCACGGTCAGTTCAGTCAGAGAGAAACCTGAGAGAGGCCATCCCGGCATTTTTCGTCAATTTTTGTGTGTCGCATCTTCCGACGCGCCACCTGAGAAAGTGCGCATAAACTACGTCGTTTCGCTCGGTAACCGCACATGGTTTGCGTCCGTGCTATCGGTTCGTGTCCGAACTAGCCAGTTAGGAGGGGATATGCTGCGGCCGCGGCGGCCGCGCTCGGCCGGTCCGGGCCCGGCGCACAGTATAGCCGTTTGCGCGAATCGCGGAAAAAATTATGTTACTTGTAAAATATGCAATGAATGATTATAGAACCTTTCAACGTTGACTTATAAAAATTGCAAAAGTGTATATTTATTAAAAATTAATGATAGGAACAAGTATTTGATTGAAATTAAGGATGTTTTATATAGTTAGGCAAAATGTAACGAAGTTGATGAAAATTTAATATCATATTCTGTATACTCTTTCAAAGTTTGGGGTCAAATTTCAAATCGATTCACAATTTAGATAAAAAGTTATCAATTCTTGAAAATCCGTTTTACAAAGGGTTTTACAGAGAAAAGTGTAAACATTAAAAAATGTAACCAATATAATAATATTTTACACACAAGCAGATCATCAACAAACAAAAATATAGCACCAAAATTTGAAACGATTTACAATTTTTTTTTTTGAAAAATTTTTTTGAAAAAAATAGTAGTAACAGTTATTTACATTCACTAAATTTACGTTTTTTACATTCTATTAGATGTTTCGTAACTATTTATATACATTTTTTTGTCTTTGGATCTCTGGAAAATTAATATCAGAGTTTTTAATATTTCCTGCATACTTTTGGTTGGGACTGTGCCTATAAAACATCCTTAAATAAAAATTCAATTTACATTTAATTTTACGTATAAGAGCAAAGTAATTCTTGCGTTTCAACGCTTAAGTCTAAATTTTTTTATGTGGTTTACTTCTTAAACTAGTCATTAACGGATCGGATGACACGATGAGCATCATATATGCATAATATCTTCATTTGTAAAACAGACGGCTACATTTTCTATTATGATTAAGTAGATATCGTTTATAGTCCTTATTTCTTGCCTCTTGAGCTTCTTCCGATAATGTCCCAACAGGTAACGCTGCTGCATAATTTCTATAATTTCCTTACCGTGAAGAAGAATTTTATGAACGGTAATTGGCATAAAGTATCAAGAATATTTTTCAATAAATATTTCCGCTGCCTTGTACACATAAGAACCGAATTTTTCTGAATTTATTTCTTCACCACAATTAATCGTTTGTAATATTGTGGAAAAAGAGGGGTGTCAATAAGGCCGTTTTTTGGACCACGTCAGAATCGCTCCAAACTGTGGTATTTTCTTCCTACCGATGTAGCTCACAACCTCCTAGAACCGTTTGCTGTCCGAGCAATTAGAGGCTGAAAACGGACAACTTGAAATCTCAAAAATTAATGGAGTTTTTCACATGGTGGTAGTGCCGGTCTCATTTCAGCATATCATTGTTGGGAGAGAGGGAGGGAGGGTGGGAGGCTAGAGGGAGAGGAAGGAAGGCGGTGGGAGGGGTGAAGGGGAGAGAAGGGAAAAAGAGGAAGGGAGAGAGGAAAAGAGAGGGAGAGATCGCTCCAAACCGTGGTATTTTCTTCTTACCGATGTAGTTCACAACCTCCTAGAACCGTTTGCCGTCCGAGCAATTAGAGGCTGAGAATGGGCAACTTGAAATCTCAAAAATCAATGGTTTTTTACATGGTAGTAGTGCCGGTCTTATTTCAGCATGTCATTGTTGGAAGGAAAGGAGGGAGGGAGGAAGGGTGGTTGGTAGAGGGGGGGTGGAAAGGAGGGTGAGATGGTAGAAGAGGAGAAAGGGAGGTAGAGGAGAGAAAGAGAGAGAGAAAAGGAGGAAGGATGGGAGGGAGTGGGAGGAAGAGAAAGAGAGAGAGGAAGAGAGAGATAAGAAATGGGAGGGTAGAGAGAGAGAGGGAGGCAGACCTAGTCCCTCCCGTCTGGTTTCAGTCATTCTCTCTCTTTCTCGCTTTCCCTCTCCCTCTCTGCCCTTTTCTATCTCTTTCTCTTTCTCTCCCTTTTTCTCTCTGTCTTCCCCTCTTTTCCTCTCTCCCTCTCTTTTCTTTTTTCTTCCCCCCTCTGTTTCCCTCACCCTCTCTGCCACCCTCTGCCTCTCTCTCCTTTTCTCTCCCTCCCTCCTTTCCTCTTTCTCTTTCTCTCTCTTCGGCCTTCGCTACAGGATTCCTTTAAAGGGGCAACTAAATACAAACGAATGAGAGAGAGGGAGAGAGAGGGGGAAATAGAAAGAAAAAGAAAAGGTGGGAGGGAGAGAGAAGGAGAGGGAGCCAGAGGGTGGCAGAGAGAGGGCGAGGGAGGCAGAGGGGGTAAAGGAAAAAAAAGAGGGAGAGAAGGAAAGGGAAAAAAGAGAGAGAGAAAGAGGGATAAAGGGGGCAAAGGGGGAGAGGGAGAGAAAAGAGAGGGAGAGCGAGAAAGAGAGAGAATGACGAAAATCAGACGGGAGGGACCAGGTCTGCTTTCCTCTCCCTCCCTCTGCCATCCTCTGCCTCCCCTCTCTCTCTTCCTTCCTTTTCCCTATTTTTTCTTTCTCTCTCCCTCTCCCTCCTCTCTTTCGTCTTCTATTTCTTTTCTCTCTTTCTCTTCTCTACCTTCCTCCCTCCCTCCCCCCTCTACTTCCCACCTTCTTTTTCCTCCTCTACCTTTCACCCTCCTTTCCTCCTTTTTCTACCTTCTACCCTCCCTCCCTCCTTTTCTCCCAACAATGACATGCTGAAATGAGACCGGCACTACCACCATATAAAAAACTCTATTGATTTTTGATATTTCAAGTTGCCCGTTCTCAGCCTCTAATTGGTCGGACAGCAAACGGTTGTAGGAGGTTGTGAGCTACATTGGTAGGAAGAAAATACCACAGTTTGGAGCGATCCCTCCCTCTCTATTCCTCCCTCCCTTCCTCTCTCTCTCCCCCCTCATTCCTTTTCTCTCCCTCTTCCTCCCTTTCTCCCCCTCTACCTCCAACCCACCCTTTCTCCCAACAATGACATGCTGAAATGAGACCGGCACTACTACCATGTGAAAAACTCCATTGATTTTTGAGATTTCAAGTTGCCCGTTCTCAGCCTCTAATTGCTCGGACAGCAAACGGTTCTAGGAGGTTGTGAGCTACATCGGTAGGAAGAAAATACCACAGTTTGGAGCGATTCTGACGTGGTCCAAAAAACGGCCTTATTGACACCCCTCCTTTTCTGATCAATTCCTCGTCAACTCCAGTTATTTCTGCTGTGATTTTTGGATCAACAAAAAATCGTCGAGAAGTATTTCCGTCGTTAGATGATCCGGAACTTGTTTAACGATGTTTACCCTCAGTCCAAGTTTATTATAAAAAGCGTCTTGTATTCTTTTTTTTGTTTCTTCTTTTTGAACGCCTGTTTCTGGCGTTGTTGACCACTTCTTGAAAGACAAATTGTAGGCAATATGTAATATACACTCCATAAATTTGATTCGTGCGTGCAAGGGTGACATTCCTAATTTGAGTGCCTCACCTTTTGTTAATTTCTGTTAAGTTGTTCATTTGAGATGGTTTGGATCCGCAAATGAAGCACACGAAGATGATGAAGGCGTGTGGGTTACAGCTTGAGCTACCTTACCGTCTATCATCGTAAATATCATTTGATGATTTATTTTGAATGTGGTTTCGAACTTCTCTATTTCTGTTTCTCGTAATTGAGCAATTTCGTCATCCATGTACGTTGCTTTTCACTTTTTATTTTTTCAGCAGTTTCTTTTGTGTATTCAAATTGTATTGCTCTGCAATATCTCGTTGAAGAAGGTCGATCATTATTCTAAATAATAATATTTTTATCGTAAAATGAAGTAAGATCTAAGGGCATCAATGAAGTCATAAACATATATTCATCAGATATTTTGTCCATAAAACTTTGTGTTCGCTCTGACCTGATGATCCATCACAACCCCATTTCGTGAGCAATGTTAATTCATTGACATCAACCATATTTTCTTTATCTATTGTCTCAAATAGTCTTTTTGCAGTATGATCTAGTAATTTATGTAAATTATTTGACGCCGAACTCTCTGTAATATTAATGTCGTCTGGGTAGCAATCCTGTTTTGATTTTTGGATATTTTTATACGATGGAAATATATCGAGTCCAATTTTCTTCGCCGCAGCTCTTATTGTTTCATACTGTCGTCTTGATAACTGAGCATCTATTATTAATGCCAGAGCAGTGTTAGCATCAAAACCATTTTTCTGATTTTGTATTTTACTTGAAGCGGCATCGATCATTTGTTGTGGGTAAGCAGCGCGTAATTCGCTTAGTTTCATCCGTTTTGCACGATCACAGCATTCGTCGAAACTCTTTTTCGATCTGCCTACTGAATAGTTTGATGGCCCAGTTGGAATAGAACTTGCAACTTCAAATTCGACTTCATCAAAAATACCTTGTAACCAAGTACTGTACTTCTTATAGAATCTCGGCTTTGATCATTGCACTGTATTCCATCTTGAATTTAGCTGTGGAAGAAATCGTTTTCTAATCTCCTGCAAAATCTTGTCGAGATAATTGACTGGAAGACTTAGGTAAGATGTACCAATACATAATTTTAGACGATTGAGATCTCGATCACAACGGAAAAATTATGTGACTAATTCTTGATAGGAGATGGAAAAGCTTTTCATGTCTTGATCGAGATCTGAATCGTCTAAAATTATGTATTGGTACATCTTACCTAAGTCTTCCAGTCAATTATCTCGACAAGATTTTGCAGGAGATTAGAAAACGATTTCTTCCACAGCTAAATTCAAGATGGAATACAGTGCAATGATCAAAGCCGAGATTCTATAAGAAGTACAGTACTTGGTTACAAGGTATTTTTGATGAAGTCGAATTTGAAGTTGCAAGTTCTATTCCAACTGGGCCATCAAACTATTCAGTAGGCAGATCGAAAAAGAGTTTCGACGAATGCTGTGATCGTGCAAAACGGATGAAACTAAGCGAATTACGCGCTGCTTACCCACAACAAATGATCGATGCCGCTTCAAGTAAAATACAAAATCAGAAAAATGGTTTTGATGCTAACACTGCTCTGGCATTAATAATAGATGCTCAGTTATCAAGACGACAGTATGAAACAATAAGAGCTGCGGCGAAGAAAATTGGACTCGATATATTTCCATCGTATAAAAATATCCAAAAATCAAAACAGGATTGCTACCCAGACGACATTAATATTACAGAGAGTTCGGCGTCAAATAATTTACATAAATTACTAGATCATACTGCAAAAAGACTATTTGAGACAATAGATAAAGAAAATATGGTTGATGTCAATGAATTAACATTGCTCACGAAATGGGGTTGTGATGGATCATCAGGTCAGAGCGAATACAAAGTTTTATGGACAAAATATCTGATGAATATATGTTTATGACTTTATTGATGCCCTTAGATCTTACTTCATTTTACGATAAAAGTATTATTATTTAGAATAATGATCGACCTTCTTCAACGAGATATTGCAGAGCAATACAATTTGAATACACAGAAGAAACTGCTGAAAAAATAAAAAGTGAAAAGCAACGTACATGGATGACGAATTGCTCAATTACGAGAAACAGAAATAGAGAAGTTCGGAACCACATTCAAAATAAATCATCAAATGATATTTACGATGATAGACGGTAAGGTAGCTCAAGCTGTAACCCACACGCCTTCATCATCTTCGTGTGCTTCATTTGCGGATCCAAACCATCTCAAATGAACAACTTAACAGAAATTAACAAAAGGTGAGGCACTCAAATTAGGAATGTCACCCTTGCACGCACGAATCAAATTTATGGAGTGTATATTACATATTGCCTACAATTTGTCTTTCAAGAAGTGGTCAACAACGCCAGAAACAGGCGTTCAAAAAGAAGAAACAAAAAAAAGAATACAAGACGCTTTTTATAATAAACTTGGACTGAGGGTAAACATCGTTAAACAAGTTCCGGATCATCTAACGACGGAAATACTTCTCGACGATTTTTTGCTGATCCAAAAATCACAGCAGAAATAACTGGAGTTGACGAGGAATTGATCAGAAAATTTTCCACAATATTACAAACGATTAATTGTGGTGAAGAAATAAATTCAGAAAAATTCGGTTCTTATGTGTACAAGGCAGCGGAAATATTTATTGAAAAATATTCTTGATACTTTATGCCAATTACCGTTCATAAAATTCTTCTTCACGGTAAGGAAATTATAGAAATTATGCAGCAGCGTTACCTGTTGGGACATTATCGGAAGAAGCTCAAGAGGCAAGAAATAAGGACTATAAACGATATCTACTTAATCATAATAGAAAATGTAGCCGTCTGTTTTACAAATGAAGATATTATGCATATATGATGCTCATCGTGTCATCCGATCCGTTAATGACTAGTTTAAGAAGTAAACCACATAAAAAAAATTTAGACTTAAGCGTTGAAACGCAAGAATTACTTTGCTCTTATACGTAAAATTAAATGTAAATTGAATTTTTATTTAATTTCAATCAAATACTTGTTCCTATCATTAATTTTTAATAAATATACACTTTTGCAATTTTTATAAGTCAACGTTGAAAGGTTCTATAATCATTCATTGCATATTTTACAAGTAACATAATTTTTTCCGCGATTCGCGCAAACGGCTCCACTGTGCGCCGGGCCCGGGTCGGCCGAGCGCGGCCGCCGCGGCCGCAGCATATCCCCTCCTAACTGGCTAGTTCGGACACGAACCGATAGCACGGACGCAAACCATGTGCGGTTACCGAGCGAAACGACGTAGTTTATGCGCATTTTCTCAGGTGGCGCGTCGGAAGATGCGACACACAAAAATTGACGAAAAATGCCGGGATGGCCTCTCTCAGGTTTCTCTCTGACTGAACTGACCGTGCACGGCGTGCACTCACCGCCCGGCTCTCGAGTAGCTCTCGATCCCCGATCTGGCGATATTGTGTGTGTGTTGTTGCGAGTACAAAAAGTTGTATTTCTCTTGAAACTTCAAATCTTCCTAAATTTATAATGTCGGGAGAAGAGTTTGACGATGAGTTTGAACTTGAAGATGAGCTAAAGCTAGACGATATAAAGAGCTCATTATGTCTGTTAAAGCCAACCCTCTTTTCTATATAATAAATCAGAAAAAATGTATAGCAATATTGACTTGAAAAATCTGGCTTGGGATTCTATTGGCAACAATTTGACCAAGAAAAAACAGATAAGTATTGAATAAAAATATTTGCAAAATGACTTAATCAATTATTCATAATAAATGAGATTATGTATGCATAGATGCTGAGGCTGAGCACAGATTTTTCCAATTGCGGCAGCGATTTGGGAGAGAGAGAAGTGTTAAATCTTCTTCTGCGGGCTTGTCCTCAGAGATAAGTTTTGCAGGCTGGATCGCCTTCCACGCGTATTCACCGGCGTGGTCTTCGGGAACGGCGTGATCAAGACAACGTGTCTTTAATTTTAATTATCGTTTATTGCACCTTTCGTTGCTAGCACCACTACCGAACTCACATTCCTTGTCCGGTAATGCAATAATACAAAAGCTTACTTTTACCCGTCGAGAGGACTGTGCTCGTCACACGTCGGAACACAGACCGCAACTGAACTGGCACGCATCCGTTCGCGCAGAGAGGGTCGGAGACCGTAGGCGATTGGTCGCGCGATAATGGGGACGCGCACGGGATTGGCTGATCGATGATCGCAGCGCATTGGGTCACCGCTAGGGAATTGCAGATCGCGGGAGTTTACTCGATTCAAAACACATAATACGCAACAATGCCGCCCTCCTTGAAGGGTTCGCCTTCAACGTATTAAGCTAGACGGACATAACGTTCAAACGAGTGTTAACATGTGGTTAATCTACTGGTCGAAAAGGTGTGTTGAAATTGACTTCACGCGAGCTTAAACTAAATGACTAATCAATTTGTACTGACGATTAAATATGCAGTCTTTACATCTAAACGCAACAAATAGAAATGAATTAATGCGCGACACTTAAAGATAAGAGGATAATTAAAGAACAAAAAAAATGAAAAGGTGTGTGATCATAATTCGATAAAGTAAATCACAATAAAAAACGAGGAACTGAAAATTTGGTGGCTATGCGGGTAATATTGCCAGTTTGGCAAGAGGCCTAACATAGGTACCCTTGCTCGTCTTAACAGTGGCCGAGCGCGCCACGCCGTCGGATCCGGTGTGTATCTCCTGGACTCGTACGATGGGCCATTGCAGGGGTGCCGTCGCTTGCTGTTTTATTATGACTAATTGCCCAGTCCTCAGCTGCTCACCCTTGGCCGTCTTCCACTTATTCTTCTGCTGGAGGGTGTTGAGATACTCGTGACTCCATCTGCGCCAAAAATGCTGACGCATTTGCTCAATTATTTGCCAACGCAATAACTTGTTTACATTAATATCATTTAAATCCGAGGCAGGAAAACTATTCAACGGTGCCCCGATCAGAAAGTGCCCGGGACTTAAGTAATTCATGTGATTAGGGTCCAAACTTAACTGTGTGATAGGACGCGAATTCAGAACTGCTTCAATTTCGCATAAAATGATTTGCATTTCCTCGAAGTTAAATGCGAGCCACCCACTATGCGTGCGAGGTGGAATTTAACAGACTTAACCGCAGCCTCCCATAAACCGCCGAAATGAGGAGCGTTAGGAGGAATAAAGCTCCATTCAGTTTTTTGTTCGCGTAAGAAATGCTCTATTGGGATATTAATTCGTGATGTCACGATCCCTATTGTGGCGACCATATTGGAGACCTGACCAATGGGATATTACGACTCGTGACTCGTGAGTCACGTGACGTAATATCCCATTGGTCAAGTCTCCAGTATGGTCGCCACAATAGGGATCGTGACGTCACGAGTTAATATCCCAATAGGAACTCGCGCGTCGTCGGTCTTTAAGAAATCATATAATTCCTTTATTTGCCTTTGTGCACCTACAAAATTGGTCGCGTTATCGGAATAGATCCGTTTTGGTTTACCTCTACGCGAAATGAGCCTCTTGAGAGTAGCGATGAATGAGTCGGTGGTAAGGTCACTAACGAGTTCTAAATGCACCGCCTTGGTAGCAAAACACACGAAAACAGAAATGTACGCCTTATGATTTCGTGAATTACGACGCTTACCCTTCCGTAGTATTACCGGACCGGCATAATCCACTCCGCAATGCGTAAACGCCCGTGATACCGTAACGCGACTCTCGGGCAAGGAGTCCATTAATGCCTCAGAAGAAATAGGTTTTACCTTAAAACATGTGATACATTTAGCTATCATTTTTCGCGTAGCTGACCTCAACGAGAGCGGCCAAAATCGTTGTTTTACCGCTGCCATAGTGGCCTGCAAACCCGAGTGCATATTGCGCACGTGTTCTAGCTCAATTATACGTTTAGACAACTCGTGATTTCGCGGCAGTACAATCTGATAGCGGGTGTCGAAGGCTAGTGCGGAATTTTTTAATCTTCCGCCTACTCGGATTAATCGGTCCTCATCCATAAAAGGGGAAAGACACAGAAGATTGCTAGTTTTGTTAATGTCGCGATGATTGGCTAAAGAATCATATTCATTTGCGAAGGATTGTTTTTGTATGACTTTACACATTGTGTTTAACGAATAAGTCATTTCTTTAGGTGATACGGCAATGGTTGACGGCTTAGAATTCCTAGGAGCTGAGACTCTAAGGCAATAAGCAATAATGCGACATACTTTGTTCAGGTTGGAAAACTTGTTGAGTAGGTCATCAATGACACTAGAATAATGAGGCACGGCAACTACGCAAATCTTCCTCTGTTCAGGAATCTCGTTAAGCAAGACAAATTTGCTGCTAGGCCATTGGTGCTCGGATAATTGTAGGAACGGAGGGCCGTGCCACCACATGTGCGAGTGTATTAGCTCGTTAGAAAGCAGTCCTCGTGATAACACATCTGCCGGATTGTCAGAGGATGCAACGTGTTGCCATTGATGTGGTTGGGTTAATCTTTGTATCTCTCCAACACGATTCGCCACAAAAGTGGTCCATTTGCGGGACGGAGAGGAGATCCAATTTAAGGTTATAGTGGAATCCGACCACAATGTAATAGTTAAATTTAACCGGTTGAATGATGCTTTGACCTTATCGACTGATTGAGCGAGCAATAGTGCTGCTAATAATTCTAGACGGGCAAGAGTCACGGCCTTGAGAGGAGCAACGCGAGACTTGGAGTAAAGCAAGAAAGACTTGTATTCATTTTGTCCCACTTTTATGCGAACGTACACGCAGGCGCCGTAAGCGCGCTGGCTGGCGTCGCAAAATCTGTGTATCTCGATTTTCTGCTGGTCAGCACAACCCCTGACGCAGCGAGGAATCTGTAGTTGCTTAATATTGGGTAGCTGTAGTCTAAACTGCATCCATTTGGTATGCGTATCCTGAGACACTGACTCATCCCAATCAAGACCCAACTGCCAAAGATCCTGTAATATGAGTTTTGCAACTACGATGGTTGGGCCTAACAAACCTAGCGGGTCGAATAATCGGGATACCTCGGACAATATTGAACGCTTGGTCACGGGACCGGAGTTGAGGCTGGGTTCATACGAGTATCGGAAGAAGTCTCCATCTTGGTCCCAGAGAATGCCCAAAATGCGAATATCGTTTTCCTTGTCGAGCGATACAATCCTTTCGCCGCGACAGCTTACGCCCGACAGCAGTTCGGGGCAATTAGATCCCCACTTGCTGAGTTCAAAAGATCCTTCTCTGAGCAACTGTATGGTCTGATCGCGAATCGCGAGAGCTTCTTTAATCGAATCCGCGCCGGTGAGCATATCATCAACATAAAAATCTTGCGTGACGCATAATGAACCGAGGGGATATTCTCGCGCACGTTGCTCTGCGTGATGCTTTATCGTGTTCGTGGCCATGAAGGCGGCCGCCGCGGTTCCGTAGGTGACGACCATTGATTCATATACTTCAATTTTTGAATTATTGTCTTTACGCCAGAAAATTCTGTGCAATCGCGTTTGAGAAGGATGTAGCCGTATTTGGCAATACATTTTTGTTATGTCGGCAACTAGTACGAATTTGTGAATGCGAAAACGCAAAAGTATGGATGCGAGATCTTGTTGAACGACCGGCCCGACAAACATGATATCGTTTAGGGAGAATCAAGTATCAGTTTTGCACGAGGCGTTAAATACTACGCGTATTTTAGGGCCCTCAGCCGTTTCTTTAAAAACACAATGGTGAGGTATATAATAGACACCCGGTTCATTAGGCGATTGCTCGTTTATTAGCTTCATATGCCCTAACGCGATATACTCCTCCATGAATTCGGAGTAGAGCTCTCTCAAGGCAGGGTCGCGGTCAAAACGTTTTTCCAATGCGCGAAAACGATTTAATGCAATATCTCTCGAATAACCGAGCCTGTTAATCCAACCTTCTTTTAAAGACAGTTTAACGACGTATCTGCCTTGCGTATCGCGACGAACAGTATTCAAAAAGTGCCGATGGCAGTCTTGCTCCTCAGCAGTGTAGTTGTTAGGATTGTTGGAAAAGTCATCCATTCGCCAAAATCGTTGGAGCTGATTATGTAATTCGGCGTTGCTTACGGTAGCGAAGAACGACTGCCCTCTGGTCTTGCGCGACGCGTGTGCCCGTCCGACCACCCAGGATCCAATCGAACCTCGTCTTTTGTAGCGTTGGGTGGTTGACTGAGGCCTTAATTTGTCCCACGCATATGAGACTCCAAAAGACTTCCGCGCCGACGAGAATGTCAATATCCGTCGATACGTTGAAATTAGGATCGGCCAATTGAATGTTTCGTGGTAAATTAAATCCCGATTTTTTCATGTTGAAGGCGGGAATGCTGTCGGTTACGCGATCAGCAATTATGCAATCGAGGGTAATGGAAAACGGATTTAATCGCGACTGTAGTTTTACGTGAACTGCCTCAGTGGAGTGCGTAGCTGTGCCATTTATGCCGGAAATGGACATGCTCACGGAACGCGGAGTCAAGCGTAAACTATTGAGACACTCCCGAGAAATTAGATTAATTTGCGAACCCGAATCTAATAGGACGCGACAAGGCCTTTGGAATCCGTCCGCGGCACAAACGAGAGCCACGACGGTTGATAATAGTACGGAGCTACCATTCGATACGCTTGATGAATGAGCGATTACCGCGTCCGGAACAGCTGGCCCCGAAGGGCCTTTATTTATCGTTTCGTTGCCGTTTGACTCCGCTTGTTCAGACACCGTGGTCTGCAAGTGCAGCAACGTATTATGTTTACGAGTACAGGTCTTGCAACCCCCAGACGTGCATTTGTTCGAAGTGTGAGCTGTCGACCGTAAGCAATTCAAGCATATTTTACGAGCACGAGCTTCGGCTATCCGTTTAGAAATAGGAAGAGCCAAAAATTGCGGGCATCGATAGATAAGGTGCGCGCCCTGACAATATCCGCATTTCGCGTTAAGTGCACTATTGCATGATGCCTTTTGCTTGGTAGGCGGTTGACGCGAGCTGGCACCGGATGATTTGCAAGTAGCCTTGAGAACGCGGCATCGATGTGTTAGGAAGTCGGAAAACTGTACGCCTTCCAAAGACGACTGCCATTCCCGCGCTTTTGTGTCTAGTTTGGAACTGAGAATATAGACCAAGAGATCATCCCACGCGTCGGTCGGGCGTTTTAACGTCTTTAAAGCAAGCACGTGGCGTGCGGCGCCATCCGCGATTTGCCGCAACTCAGATACGTTCTCCTTGGTCATTAATGGCAGGTCAACGATTGCCCTAATATGAGTCTGTACTATCACCCGTTTATTGTCGTATCTTTCTTTAAGAAGATTCCATGCAACCGCGTAATTAGCTTCCGACATATCTAGTGAACCTATCACCGCACTCGCATCTTCCGAGACCGCGGCTCTCAAGTATTGCAACTTGTTTATGTTGCTAATCGATGTGTTCGCGTGTATCATCGAGGTAAATGAGTCGTGAAAGAGGAACCATTCGTCATATTTTCCCGAAAATTTAGGTAAATCGAGCTTAGGTAATCGAATATTGCAGAGGGGTTTCGATGCTCCGGAATTGCTTATCGACGGCCCTGGCAATGGCGCCGCAGCGCGAGGTGAAGCAGAAGAACCTCTTAATAAATCCCGTATCTTAGCCGATAAATGATGATACGTCGCTTCGAAAGCGTCTCTGTCATTAGCCTCGCCCTCATCGAGCATTTCCAGATTTAATTGTACATCGTTATATTTGTCCCAGTGACGCTCTAATTTATCCTTACGCTCCTCTATTTGAGATATTATCGCTGGCGTAGGGTTGCGAATAAAATCGACATAATTTTTTATGCGCGTACATGCCGACTTGACTGTCGCACGGCGTTTTTTAAGAATATTGAGACCAGCTTCGGTAGCCATTGTAAAACAAGCTTTCTGATCGGGTAGCGCTAAACAGCTTTCTTTACCTTAACAATAATGCGGAGAGCGTTGGCGATTCGCAGCGGAACACGAGCAGGAGACGATGTGACGTGACTGCCGGTGCTCGTGGCAGGCAATTGGTCGCTGTGTGCGGGGGAAGAAGGCGACGCAATATGGCTGCCAATGTCCGTTCCCGCGCGATTCCTCGATGTGTAGCGGGAAGATTGCGGGAAGATGGCTGCCGATGCCCGTTGCCTGGTGATTCCTCGCTGTGTGGCGGGATGATCAGCAGCGATGCGTTCGAATAGGCTCTGTCGATTTCCTCTTTGTTGTCTGGTGCCAGCGCCCTGGCGCAGCAGAGCTTGAACGTTGAGAAAAATATGTGCCGCAATGACAACGGCTTGCTGAGATCGCATCGAATGTTTGATGCAATCCGATTTCGACGGGCGGGTTTTATCGAGCCCTTGTGTGGCGGCGACGAAAAGGAAGGCGTGATTTTGCCGGACATCCGGCTCGAAGGATCAAATGTTAAATCTTCTTCTGCGGGCTTGTCCTCAGAGAGAAGTTTTGCAGGCTGGATCGCCTTCCACGCGTGTTCACCGGCGTGGTCTTCGGGAACGGCGTGATCAAGACAACGTGTCTTTAATTTTAATTATCGTTTATTGCACCTTTCGTCGCTAGCACCACTACCGAACTCACATTTCTTGTCCGGTAATGCAATAATACAAAAGCTTACTTTTACCCGTCGAGAGGACTGTGCTCGTCACACGTCGGAACACAGACCGCAACTGAACTGGCACGCATCCGTTCGCGCAGAGAGGGTCGGAGACCGTAGGCGATTGGTCGCGCGATAGTGGGGACGCGCACGGGATTGGCTGATCGATGATCGCAGCGCATTGGGTCACCGCTAGGGAATTGCAGATCGCGGGAGTTTACTCGATTCAAAACACATAATACGCAACAAGAAGGAAAGTAATTAAATCGGAACCTCGATCAGATGCTGGAGCTAGCCAACCAACATACACACCTCAATGGAATCTTTATAATGAATTGATGTTTCTGACAGATGTAATAAAACATCAAAAGTGAGTAATTATTTTTTTTGTGTTAATTTACATTTTATGAAACTTTTTATTAGTCGGCCTGACTGGCAATAATTTAATAATTTCAACAACGTTTTGATCTCTATTTTGGGTCCTTATCAAGTTAATGATAGATCAATGTGCGTCGAACATTATAACATTACGAGAATGTTCGACGCACATTGATTTATCATTAAATTGATAAGGACCCAAAATAGAGGTCGAAACGTTGTTGTAATTATTAAATTATTGCCAGTCAGGCCGACTAATAAAAAGTTTTATATTATTTTATCACTGGCGAAAGATTATTTTTTATTTTAATTTACATTGTTGCTTATTTCCACTAATCTTTTTGTCACTTATTTAGAACTACCTCAAACTATAAGAAGAAACAGTCAACCTTAAAAACACAACAAACACAACAAGTTAACTTGCCTACAACAAATATTATTCTGCCTGTAACTGCCTCCACATCAAATTTATCTTCTATATCAAACTTGTGGAACAAAGAATTAAGTGCTGCTGCGCATAGTAACTGTCGTTTTCTTTATTTTTAAATCTTAAATTTTAATATAAGAGATTCTAGTTTAAAAATTCTGACTTGAATTTTGACTACATTTACACAGCGCCTATAATCCGGTTTAATAATTACTGTATACTAACTGATCCAAAAATGTTCTTCTTTTTATTATAATGATTACTTAAATATAAGCCTATTTTATACTCTAAACATATGAATCAATCTCTTGATATATATATATATACGTTATATATGTTATATCAAAAAATTGATTTAAATGTTTTGAGTATAAAATAGGCTCATATTTAAATGATCATTATGATAAAAAGAAGAAAAATTTTGGATTAGGTAATATACGGTAGTTATTAAACCGGATTATTAGCTGCTCTGTGAAAGTGTAGTCAATAGGTGCATCCAGAAGCACGAGTTGCTAAGTAGCGATAGGATGTGATTGGTTTTTACCTTTGGACCAATCATACTTAATTGCTACTTAGCAGCTCGGTAAATGGTCGTGCTCCTTGATACATGCATTGAATTGACTGGTTAAAAATTTTTGGTGTTTTTTTTATAAGCTGTGTTCCGATATTCACTGTCAGTACTGAAAATCTATAATTTACGTTACGTATAGATTTTCGGTACTGGCAGTAAATATCGGAACACAGCCATAATCTTATTTGGTATTTTTAGGTATCTCAGATGATGCTGGTGAATGTTCGAGTAGGTCTGAGCCCTTACTATCTCTGCAATCCTCTCAGAAATCATCTCTTTCAAATTCATTAGTTGCGTCTGACAATAATGATATATCTCCTGTAGAACAAATGCAAAAAAGTTTGATTAGCTCTGAAAAGCGTGTTCTACGGTCTGATTTGTGTGCCAAACGGAAAAAACAAGATTTCGAGCATTTGAATAAGTTAATCTCTGAACAATCCAAATCCTTCAATGATTTGGCACAAAAAATTGGAGATGCAATCTCCAGACGTGAGAAGGCTCCACCTTCACGTATACCTCATGTTACAGAATCTTCACTCCGTCCTGATGTGAATGCTATGCTAACTTCTGTTGCTTTTGCTTTACAAAAAATTCCTAAATCGAAACAATTGGATTTCCTTATTGCCATTATCCAATTAGTAAAACAATATACTGAAAGTGATGTAAAAACGTAATGAGAGTAATGAGTTGAAACTATATACGTCTATGGTTAAAACAAAGTCTTATTCTACAGGAGATATTTTTATTAAAAGTCAGAAATTATTACTGCTAATTGTAAGTCAAATTCATTGTTGCGCATTATCCAAAGTCTTATATTATATAAGTATTATATATATGGAGGGGTAAAAGTCGTGGTGTAAGTCAAAGTTCTGTATTATTCCGGGCAAAGCCGTGTGTACATGAAAAATTCTTCATGATCATTTGATCTTATTTCGCGAAATAGGTTATTTAGGAAACCCTGTTGTCGTTTCCTTCTATTGACAGGTCTCACCTACCAACGTCTGGTTTTCCTCTGATAATTTGCATATTTTGATGCCACATTAACATAAAAAGAGTTACATAACTTAATTCTTCTAAATCCATTTTTGAGTATTCAAATTTTTTGAAATATTGACTCGTGTGCATAGATACAATTTATATATTGTATAGATTGCATTTACACACACAAATCAATATTTTAAAAAATTTGAAACCAGGCGTTGGTGGGTGAGACTTTAAAAAATTTGACTTACGCCACTACTATGATTCTTACCCCTCCATATGTAACTATTGAGAATTAATAGAAGCGTTTTATTTTAAGTTTAAGAGTATTAAAAGTTACTCTGAATTATAGAAAAAAGTTTTATTTGAAGTATTATAGTTACTCTAAATTATGGAAAACGTTTTATTTTAATACATATTCTTTTACTTCATATTCCTTCTACTTAATAATTATGAAAGATTTTCATTGATAGACGTATAAGCCAGGATATAACAATTTTTCTTTTCTAAACTTTAATACTAGTTTTTTATATACTTTAGTACAATTGTGATCAACTTTTACCAAAGTTTAAACTATATGTTAAAACAATTTATGTAGTAAATGTATGTAAAATATATATTCTTAATAATAAATTAAAAAATCTATTTCAAATAAAAATATTTTATTTTTGCTTATTTCCTATATATGTATAGAAACTTATACATCGAATAAAATTGTTTTTACAATTTCAATTATATTTACACCATTTTTTAGAGAATGATATGACAAATACAAAAAAGGAAATAAGAATAAAGTTTTCTCATCAGGTATCACGTAAGTAACAATAAAACTTAATCGATATGTTGACCATTTACCTGAGAGCTATAAATACACATTAAATGCAACATCGTTTTCATACCTAATTGACGAAAGTATTTCAATCGAAAGCTATCCAAAATATGACGAAATCACGAATTTATTAAATTAATATTTAATGTTCACATTCAATATTTTACTGGAACCGTGATACTCGACTGTACCTTCTTCGAAATCCTTTATCTTTTGTCGTACTTATTTGAAATTATATTACGTTTAATCAAAGAGTACATTAGTTTACTAGAGTATCAAACAGCTATATAGTAAGTCGTCGGTGCTGCTTGAGCAGATCCTCAGAGCCATATTGCAGCAAGCGCTCGCTGCTTATGTGCGCTTAGCTAAGCAGAGGTTCGGCAAAACGCAGCCATTAAACAAGTGGGTTGATGTAGGATTCTTTAAATGCTCTTTCAAATTACCAAGGTGCTTGAGCACTGCCAGTAGGTGACACAAAGTATTCTTTTAGATAATTGCGTAAACCCAAAAAAAGAGCTCCAGCTCTATTAGGTCCTACTCTTGATAATTCTTTAAAGTATTCTGCAACCCCTATATTATGCCAGCGATCTTTAAAACTTCTTCCTTCATCATTATCCACATAAAGATGTTCAAGCTGAGAATATCGGCCATTATTATTATTAGTACTCATGGCAAAATTATGTAAACAAACAAGTGCTTTACAAATTTGTTCTGCATTCTGTACTGAGCAACTCAGCTTTCTATGTAGGATCCTCCAACGAGAGGCAAGAATGCCAAAAGTGTTCTCTATACACAACCGTGCTCGACTTAACCGGTAGTTAAATATTCGTTCCTCATCTGTCATCCTCTTCACTCTCCCCTTTGGGAATGGACGCATTAAATATGGCTTTAAAGGGAACGCCTCATCAGCCACTATAACATAAGGAAATGGAATATCTCTTTGTGGCAAAGGCGTAGGTTCTGGTAAATCTGCTGCATTGCTTTCTAAGTCAGCACCCAAGTTTGTCCGACTCCATACGCCACCAGCACTTATTGAACCTACAAAGGAATCATTCTTGTCATTAACCAGGATATTATACCTTATGTATATAAATTTACTAGCGTTTCGGCCCGCGCTTCGCGCGGGAATTATCACCCAGCAAACACAGTTATGTAACCATTATATTTCCGTAATAAAACGAAATGTAACGTGTAATGTAACCTGGAGGTTTCAGTTATATATATGTTAATTGTAATTTCCCACTCACGTGACATTGTGTGGACATAACAGCAATATAACACGTTATATTGAGATTATATAAATGTATATAACTGCAATATATATACTACCGAAATACTGTTATATATCTAGTATTGAAATAGCCATAATGCTCGAAGTTATTTGTATCTATAATAAAGTTAAAATTTATATCTTTTATGCAGATACATCTCTGAAATAATTACATGTAGATCTATATAAATGTATTGACAATGAGATGCATCTATACAATAGATATAAATTATAACTCCACAGTTATTATAAATACAAATAACAAATTTTTGATGATCTAAAGAAAAATAAATATTAAAGCGTATATTTTTTATTGCACAAATTTATTGATGCAATTTCTTCAGGTTTTCTTTTTTTTTTCAAGCTTTTTTTACAGGTTTGAACTGAAGATATTATTTATATTAATTTAAGGATTTATTTTCTCTTTTGTATAACAGATAAAAGAGTAGTATACTCTTAATCAAACATAAAATTAAATAAAAAATATTATATAATCATCAAAATCATATTAAAAAGAATCAAATTTTATGAGTGGAAAATTAAGATCAGCAAATCAGTATAATAACTGTATGGAAAGATATAAAATAAAAATACACAATTTTACAAAATGCGATTAGAGCTCTTGAAAACATTTCAATCAAACGCACAGATTCTGTAGAAATTTCCACCCATTGTATATAGCGGCCGCTCTCGGCGGTTGTACAGTGGATGATGATAAAGGCGCGCGAAAATTAATAATCAAAAGTAATCTTGTACAAAGACATTCAAAAATAAGAAATCAATTACAAAAAACGAATCAAGATACTAAACAGATAAGCGGAATTTTGATTGATTGCATTGTATCCAACTTATCAGGCTATAACTGATGCAATTTTAATCAGTCAAAACGTGTTTAGGAACAACCACATTAAAACATCATTTAATAGCGTTAATATACACCGCGATGTCTCTCAATATACGAAGGAAGATTAAAATCTACCTAGTGACTAAAGCTTGTTGGAATGACCGCTATAATTAATGTGAACCACATTAAATGCATCAACCGTATCAAATGCATTAATTAATATGTACACTGATGTGTCGAAAGTTCCATTCCTACCGTGTTATTTTTAATGGCCGATTCTTTAGCCAATTTAGAGATGGTTTTTTTTCTTATTAAAAATATTAAATTTGCATATTTGTATTTTCCACTCCAATATTATCTATATGTCGCAATACATGAAATTAAAATTTTACTAAAATCTACTTGAAATTATTGTTAAAGTATGATTTTTTAAATCTATTTAGATGATATAAATTTAACTGTCTATTATTTGTTGTTAATTTAAAAATTATAAAACATTTTCATTGAAAGGTCAACTCCAAATTGACTAAAGAACTTGTTAAAAATGAACACGGTAAGAATAGATTCTGTGTATCTCCATAAAGAAAAAAGTTTTTACTGGAGATCCATGTCTCTTTCTATTTAAGTGTTGTGCCACATAGTAACGTGTGTAGAAAGCACTCTTTGAAAAATTTCTCTTCCGTCATTTGCGCCGGACTGCACGTGGAGCAGAAAATACGTAGTTCCGTCTATATTAATTCTATTAAAAAAGAAAAATTTAATTGTAGCACTTGTAGACTACCCTCTGTCTTTATTTCCATCCACTCTTAACAAGTGAAGCCACTGTTCTCTGTAAGCACTGTGCAGTCAGTCTGGTGGTATTAAATTATCACTGTATAAGATCTTGTCGTCTTGTTCATGTAACAGCAGATATATTTCATCCTCAGTGCTTTGAAAAGCGCTGCATATTCCTTGCTCTCTTCAGTCGTTAAAAACGGCTCGGTCCACTTGTGATTTTTAAAGTATTCATCAATTTTTAGCGTCTCCTCGTAATTATAGTGTGCATAAATGTGCAAATAACCTGGAAATAGAGCAATCACATATAATTACACAACAAACACACAGATTCCATTACTTGTTACTCTTAGAAGTCAAATATGGATCATTTATAAACGTACCACAAGCGTAGCATCATGTATATGCAAAACTCTGTTTGCAAAACAACCAAATCAGGACTGGCGACAAATTCTGTCATCAAGTCTGGCTAAATTTCCTTCAAAAAGGACGGATGTCGCCATCCGTAACCCAACAGATTGACTTCCAACCATTGTTTCGCAGCTGATTTCACAGTAGGCACACCATACGACACAGCTGCATTATAATACGACACAACAGTCTCACTGTTTGTAGTCTCCATCATTATGTCTACGCACTCATCTATTAAGCCTTGCAGTTGAAACAGTGTAGACGTTGCCAGAATAGAAACCACGTCTTTCTGCTCCAAATTGACCTTGTCTTGATACAACAAACCCAATACCACAGACAATGCTGGAACAATTTTAGATATTATTTCTAGATGACACGATATAAATTCTTTCACATATATTATTCTTAGTTATTTTTCTGCAAAGTAATTTGTATGTTTAATTCCACGACGTGTCCTTACAATTAATTTACCGTAATATTAGGATCCGTGATTTCGACATTGATGCGTGAAACGGAAAGTACCTCTACATTATATATGTGCACAACGTGTTCTAACCTATAATAGCACATATACATACCTTCAAGTTATTATCTCTCGTACGAGGTACGAGGGCGAATTAAAGCCACGTCCTCGACCGTCTCTCGCCGGCGTCGCGTCCTTTCACGGCCAGCAAAGTGTCGGCGGCGATCGAACTGTTCTTTGCGTCCGCCAGCTTTTCCGCGATGTCCATGAGGCAGTATTCAGCCACCGTGGCTGTGAAGGGATGATTTTCCGCCAGGTACTTCACAATCTCTACGCGTAGTTTCAACACCTGGAAAGTGTCCTTGAAGCCAGGCTTTTTCGCCAAAATCCGTACAATCACCTGGGCCGACACCTCCGCCGAATCCATCGTCGCATGCACGAGATACCCGCGAACGCGGTTCACAATCACGTCACGTTCTCCCACGGACGGGCGCGGTCTTCCAAATGAATATCGTCGCGATAGGCACGAGGCACGATGGCATTAGCAAAAGCTGCGGAAGCGGAAAGAGACTTAGGGCCGGTCTACAATCAGTCGTATGTCGGAGGATACCTATTTTCCGTTTCACGCACGATGCGCATAATGCTTAATTTATCCTTGTTATTCATCGAGTGTTAATAAACAATGATAAACGATGCATTATGCGCATCGTGCGTGAAACGGAAAATATCCTCCGACATACGACTGTACGACTGATTGTAGACCCTTACGTGCCATTAGGGTATTTTCCGTTTCACGCATGATGCGCATAATGCATCATTTATCCAATTGTTTATTAACACTCAATGAATAACAAGGATAAATAATGCATTATGCGCATCGTGCGTGAAACGGAAAATACCTCCTAATGTGCACAACGTGTTCTAACCTATAATAGTTCGATCAAGCTATCTCTCGTACGAGGGCGAATCAAAGGCACGTCCTCGACCGTCTCTCGCCGGCGTCGCGTCCTTTCACGAGCGACGGGCCGTTACGCGCACGAGACACCCGCGAACGCGATTCACGATCGCAATCTCCCACGGACGGGCGTGGGTCTTCTAATTGCTTCTAATCAGTAATCGTAGCACGATAATGGCACTAGCGAAAGCGGAAATAAGAAACCGCGAATTTGCGCGCGCCGCTATGGCGCATGCTATCGAGGTTATATATATATATACATATTGCACGCTTTGTCAGTATAATATATCTCTGAACGTGTTATGTTGACGTTTTATTGTTGTTATTGTAGTGTAACCAATAAATAACAGAGCAATATAACTGTTAAAAAACACAGTTATATTACTGCTACAAAAAATATTACATAACTGCTGTATATATATTACATTACTATAGTTATATTACCTGTTACTTCTGTGTTATATAATAGTTATAGTTTGTGTTTGCTGGGGCATATACTATTATATAAAACGCTACTGTTTGTCTGTCTGTCCGTCCGTCCGTCTGTCCGCGAACTACTCATTCGTTAGCGGATCGAATCTTTACCAAAAGTATATGAAGTAGAGGTAGAATTTCCCGGGGAGTGCCATGACGTGTATAGTTTTTCGTTACCGATTTTCTGGAAACCGGTTTTTCTAATTCTTTCAAATTTTCGGGAAATAATTAACCAAATCTCAAAGAATTATAGATCAAATAGGGGTAGAATTTTCCGGGGAGTGCTATAAAGTGTATAATTTTTTGTTACCGATTTTTTTGGAAGCCGGTATTAGAAATTTTTCCAATTTTTCGGGAATTAATTGACCCAATCGCAAAAAGTTGTATATGAAGTAGGGGTAAAATTTTCCGGGAATTGCCATAATGTGTACGGTTTTTGTTACTGATTTTTTTGGAAACCGGTTTTTTTAATTTTTCGGGAAATAATTGATCAAATCTCTTCGTTAGTGGACCGAATCTTTATCAAAAGTATATGAAATAGTTGTAGAATTTCCCGGGGAGTGCCATGATGTGTATAGTTTTTTCGTTACCAATTTTTTGGAAATCGGTTTTTAAAATTTTCCAAATTTTTCTCACAGAATTATAGATTAAACAGGGGTAGAATTTTCCGGGGAGTGTCATGATGTGTATAGTTTTTCGTTACCGATTTTCTGGAAACTGGTTTTTTTAATTTTTCGGGAAATAATTGATCGAATCTATTCGTTAGTGGACCGAATCTTTACTAAAAGTATATGAAATAGTTGTAGAATTTCCCGGGAGTGCCATGATGTGTATAGTTTTTCGTTACCGATTTTTTGAAAATCGGTTTTTAAAATTTTTCAAATTTTTTTCACAGAATTATAGATTAAACAGGGGTAGAATTTTCCTGGGAGTGTCATGATGTGTATAGTTTTTTGTTACCGATTTTCTGGAAACCGGTTTTTTAAATTTTTTAGAGAGAAAAAGAGAGAGAAAAAGAGAGAGAGAGAGAAAGAGAGAAAAAGAGAGAGAGAGAGAGAGAGAAAGAGAGAGTGATGTGTGAGTGAATTGAACGTATTTTTCGTCTGATTTACTTGACATCGTCGAATACTATAGTATATTTCACGTTTGTTTCATGTTTTCTTAGTGTGTAAATATACTATAAAGTATATTTCACGTTTATTTAAAGACAACTTTAAATCGAAAAATCCGATTTTCGAAGTAATAGATTCTGAGACCGCGCGAAGCGCGGGCCAAGCATCTAGTACTTTATAGTATATTTACACACTAAGAAAACATGAAACAAACGTGAAATATACTATAGTATTCGACGATGTCAAGTAAATCAGACGAAAAATACGTTCAATTCACTCACACATCACTCTCTCTCTCTCTCTCTCTCTCTCTCTCTCTCTCTCTCTCTCTCTCTCTCTCTCTCTCTCTCTCTCTCTCTCTCTCTCTCTCTCTTTCTCTCTCTTTTTTTCTCTAAAAAATTTAAAAAACCGGTTTCCAGAAAATCGGTAACAAAAAACTATACACATCATGACACTCCCAGGAAAATTCTACCCCTGTTTAATCTATAATTCTGTGAGAAAAATTTGAAAAATTTTAAAAACCGATTTTCAAAAAATCGGTAACGAAAAACTATACACATCATGGCACTCCCCGGGAAATTCTACAACTATTTCATATACTTTTAGTAAAGATTCGGTCCACTAACGAATAGATTCGATCAATTATTTCCCGAAAAATTAAAAAAACCAGTTTCCAGAAAATCGGTAACGAAAAACTATACACATCATGACACTCCCCGGAAAATTCTACCCCTGTTTAATCTATAATTCTGTGAGAAAAATTTGGAAAATTTTAAAAACCGATTTCCAAAAAATTGGTAACGAAAAACTATACACATCATGGCACTCCCCGGGAAATTCTACAACTATTTCATATACTTTTGATAAAGATTCGGTCCACTAACGAAGAGATTCGATCAATTATTTCCCGAAAAATTAAAAAAACCGGTTTCCAAAAAAATCAGTAACAAAAACCGTACACATTATGGCAATTCCCGGAAAATTCTACCCCTACTTCATATACAACTTTTTGCGATTGGGTCAATTAATTCCCGAAAAATTGGAAAAATTTCTAATACCGGCTTCCAAAAAAATCGGTAACAAAAAATTATACACTTTATAGCACTCCCCGGAAAATTCTACCCCTATTTGATCTATAATTCTTTGAGATTTGGTTAATTATTTCCCGAAAATTTGAAAGAATTAGAAAAACCGGTTTCCAGAAAATCGGTAACGAAAAACTATACACGTCATGGCACTCCCCGGGAAATTCTACCTCTACTTCATATACTTTTGGTAAAGATTCGATCCGCTAACGAATGAGTAGTTCGCGGACAGACGGACGGACGGACAGACAGACAAACAGTAGCGTTTTATATAATAGTATATGATAATTCCCGCGCGAAGCGCGGGCCGAAACGCTAGTATGGATATAACAATGGATAACACATTGGGTCACATTTTTTGTCCAAAATTGATATTTGTTGTACATCATTCGAATTTTTATTATAAATCCTAATGTCTCTTTCAAATGGAGGTTCACTATCTACATTCTGAAAGACCACAGCTATTTCATTAGCTTGTAGAGCATTGAATCTTCTTTGATCATGTTGAGGATCTTTTCTAAATGACAACATTAAATTTATTGTTTTATTGCCTATTGGATTCAGATCTTTTTCAACTTGACGCATCATCTTGAAAGTTTTTGCAAATTCATTGCATTGAACCATAAAACATGACAAATCTTTCATTATTTCTGGATTACATTCTTGATTAGCTTTGTTATTCATTCTATGATTTACAGCTTCTTCTGTATCTAAAAAGTAAAGTTGTGCAAATCGCGGAGCTTGCCCATCCGTTGGGCGCATTGCCGTCGAGGTCAAATGATGATATTGCCCATGAATTTTTAAACAATAAGGAGCATTATTCACAACATCCAATGGATTTCTATTTCCCGGGGCACCCATGGAAGCCATAGCTAAAGCGCTGTTATATGAACGAATATTACTAAGGAAATTTTGTGATGCATAGTTATTTCCCATGTATAATTCTTTAATAAAATCAGGACAATTTATTGGTTTTAATTTAAGCTTGCCCTTTTGGCAACAATATGTAAATTTTCCATCTTTAGATTTTTCACATGTAAAGTTTAACGATTTGCAAAATTGACATTCTACATTCATTTGACCAAGTGTATGAACTGGTACATTTATTTCATGTTCCTTGGGAATTAGAGCAATGTGATTATTTAATTGTCTAGCTTGTTGCCTTTTCTGAGCATGTCTCTGGGCATCAACTTCGAGTCGTTGAGTCCTAGCGTCATCATTTTACATGACTGTCATATTTAATCCTCGCTTCTTTTGTAAGATATAATGGGGATATTAAGGTATTCATATATTTTTGGTAAAAATTCGATCCGCTAACGAATGAGATTCGGTCAATTATTTCCCAAAAAATTAGAAAAATTGGAAGAATTAGAAAAATCGGTTTTCAGAAAATGGGTAACAAAAAATTATACACTTTATAACACTCCTCGGAAAATTCTACCCCTGTTTCATATACAATTCTTTGAAATTTGGTCAATTATTTCCGGAAAAATCGGAAAAATTAAAAAAAACCGGTTTCCAAAAAATCGGTAGCAAAAAACTATGCACATTATGATACTCCCCGGGAAATTCTACCCCTGTTTCATATACAATTCCTTAAGATTCGGTAAATTAATTCCCAAAAAATTCTCGTAAAATTTGAAAAAATTTCGGAACCGGTTTCCAAAAAGATCGGTAACGAAAAATTAACCGCGACATTTTCATCCCCGGGAAATTCTACCCCTATTTCATATACTTTTGGTAAAAATTCGGTCCACTAACGAATGAGTAGTTCGCGTACAGACAGACAGACGTGACTTATATATATAGATGGATACAAGATGAATATTTACCATATTGACCAATATCAACCCATGTAAATTTGTAATTGGCGTCACACAGTGCCATAAGAACTATGCTAAAATAGCCTTTGTAATTATAAAACTCAGACCCTGAGCGGTGCTTGTATTTCCATATGGCGACCGTCAAGTGCTCCTACACAATTTGGAAACTGCCACTTAAGGAAAAACTCCTCGCTTATCTTTTTCCATTTCTCAGCATTCAATACAGGCAAAACAATAGGTTGAAGAACCAGCCATATAGCATGACACACTTCTAGTACAATTTTGTATAATGTTGATCTTCTTACACGATACTCCAAATGCTTCGTTACCACACTATCGCCTTGGGCAAGATACCTACAAAAAGAAAAAACTTAAAAAATGTGAATTAAGACCAGATAGCACTCTCATCAATTGTAGTTACTTACGTCAAGGTTATGGCTAATCTTGTATCTGGTGACAAAGAGTTTCGCATGCTGCGTTTTCTAAGATATGGTGTTACTAGCTCTAATAAAGTTCTGTATTGTTCCGGGTAAAGCCGTGTGTACGTAAAAAATTCTTTATGATCATTTGATCTTATTTCGCAAAATAGGTTATTCAGGAAACCCTGCTGTCGTTTCCTTCTATTGACAGGTCTCACCCACCAACGCCTAATTTCTTTGATAATTTTCAAGTTGAAGCATTATACTTTAATGCCACATTAACATAAAAAGAGTTACATAACTTAATTCTTCTAAATCATTTTTGAGTAATCCATTCATGAGCGTCGACAAGACTCAAGGAGATTATTCCATCCAAAGTGTATTTAAGGTACGCGACGCCAAAGCTATAAAAGGCTTGCATCCACTCTCGCAACCTAGCGTCTCCAATACCTGCGGCAATAATAACGGCGACTGTCAGCACATGTGCATCGTCACGGCCTCCAGCGATCAAAACATCGATTAGGCTATCGCTGCGCTTGTCACATTAATTGTAGAATTGCCGGGCTTGGGTAGGTCCGGCAGTTCGTGGATTAGAACCCCACCCCTAGTGTGTACGAGCGAAACATCGTCTTCTAGGGAAGTCCGTTGGACACACCTGCCGTTTGTTTGGGGATGTCAGCTACCCTCACAACTGGCTAGCTGGAGTACAGGAGAAAATACGGAATATTAGTGGCGGCTAGTATTCGGCAAGTATCTTGACTTGCGGTCGATTGGGCCGCGAAGAACTTGTACTACCTTTATTCACGTAAAGGCACGCTAAATGTGCTCAGCACTCAGAATGTCACGTATCGGCGAACACTACTGAAAAATCTGAAGCATCCTCGCGCGATCGAAATCCATCCGAACCAAGGTTACATCTTTTTCTCGGAATGGGACCGTCCGGCCAACATCAGCAGAGCTCACGCCAACTTGGTCGTCTTCAGAAATCTCTCTGGGCTGGCCAAATGGACTGGCGATCAACTTCAATAAAGACCGGGGACCCGAAAAAATTTGCGCGCGATTCCAGTGAGGGTGTCGGCACTGTCGGCGAGGCCTGAAATCAACCAAAAATTGAAATCAACCGACATCCCAGCACGGCTGTCGCTGGCGATCGTCCGCGCCGTCGGCGAGGCTTCGGAATCAGAACCGGATGGGAACTTCGAGATTACGTACCTCTCGAAGCGAAGGCTCGAGGCGTCTCCGTTTCGCAGTGTACGCCTTTGCAGGTTAGGTTTTCGCCGGCTTGTACTTGTAGCTCGAGGAAACGATGCCGGCACGTACCGGGCTTCCCGACGATCCGCGTCTCGTTCCCGGAAGACGCGATCCCGACGACAGACGGCTATCGATCGTCCTGGCGTGCGAATCCGCGCGACACACGTGCACACACATACACACCCGCTACGCAAGTATTCACACACAACAACCGTTTGTTCTTCAAGAAAGAGCAACAGACATCTTCCATATTCTATTTTTTGATTGGTCCGCCTTACGTCTTACGTCTTACATCTTACTGCCATTGGGTGCATTCGGGGAGCACGCTATTAGCACAATTATTGTCCAAAACTGTTCAAGGAGACGCTTTGTGGCGCTATGATATACGATGATGACGTACTGTAAAGGCAGCGTGACGTCATCACTCGCGCTATTTTCGCTATTATTTTCAAGGTGAGGCACGAAATACTATTGGCGCTTAAGCTGCGTTTGAGGAGCTTGCTATCGCTATCGCGCTATTGGCTCCTCGAACGAAGTTCATAGCGTTTGTGTTTATAGCGTTAATAGCGTCTCCCCGAATGCACCCATTGTAGACAGCACAGTTTTAAGAATAAAAACTTTACGACTTACAACTAAATACTACAACCTTACAACCTTACTGCTACGGCCATTGTAGACGAGCCTTTAGGCTGTGTTCCTTTATTCACTGCCAATGCTGAAAATCTTTTTCTTCTTTATGCCCCGTATGGATTTCAGGTTCCGTCGGAACCTTAGTACCACGCTTTCTCACAAGATAAAATGGGGGACTCTCCGGGGGAGGAGTCGCCCTCTTGTTAAATGGTTATCGTTTTCCAACCGTCGGTAAGGGAGGGAGTCATAGCAAAGTATCAAGAGTTATAGATCCAAATTACACTCATTCAAAAAATGTATAATTGTTTTAAGGATTTGTCTATTCAGATTGTTAAACAAATAAACTACAAAAAAAGGAGCGAAGAGTTTATATTTAAAGAAATCGTTGATAAGTTCCTTTCTTTCTTTGTTATATAAAATGCATGACCAGAGCAAGTGGTCAGTATCTTGGTAATCAAAGCCACATGGGCAATCAGTTGAGTCGCATAATCCAAGTTTGTATTTGGTTACATTTATAGTGTAAGCATATCCGACAACAATTCGAGAAATCATACTGAGCCAACGCCTATCCATATTAAATTTCGATAAAAAGGTAATATTAATTCCTGTCTTGAAAAAATTTGTCATATAGAAATTTCCGGTTCCAATATTAATTCTCTCCAAGAATTCTGTATCAGTCTCTTTATAGGATTCAAGCAGTGAGGCGGAAACATCTCTATAGGAATATCTTATTCGCCAAAGGAACACCCTCAGCCGCAGCAGTTCTGGCAGCACTATCAGCTCTTTCATTACCATATATACCTATATGAGCAGGGCACCACGTGAATCTATATATATATATATATATATATATATATATATATATATATAAAATAGATTTATTATTCTTAAGGGCATGACTGAGTTTAGATTTTAGGTCTGCGATAAGAGGGCAAAGCTTATAGAAATTAGAGAATCTAGGGTTCCGCAATGCTATAAGGGCACTCAGCGAATCCGAACAGATGTTTACATGATCCCATGCAAACTCCCAAATTAGATCGATTAATTTGATAATGGCCAGAATTTCAGCCAAAAAAGAGCTAGTATATCGATTTAGCTTGTACGTTTTAGTAATATCTATTAATGGAACAAAAATAGCACAGCCCACCCAGGTGTCGCTCTTAGAGCCATCTGTATAAATATCCAACTCCAGAGGGTGTTCTCTGTTAAAAAAGATAAGGTTAGTGAAGGCAGCGTTGGGGTTTCCATGTTCCCTCACAAGCATCCCAGTATTAGTATCCACCAACGGCATAGTAGCGCTTGTATAAAGGGGGTAAGAGTAATGGGGATGCGTATACCAGATATATAAATGGTTTCTGAATGGTTGAACCATTGGCCATCGGTGAATCAGAAAAGGAATGTTTCTCGAAGCAACATAATGGTTATGAGATGAATTGAAAAAATTGGAGATTTTGTTATTTAATTTATTGTTGCGTAACTGGATGGCCTTGGCAATATATTTATCACACTTCAAAATAATCCTTTTCATAAAGGACTTTTGCTCCCCAAATGCCCAACAGACACGATTAGGGGTCAACTTAGGGATATTTAATGCAATTTTGTATGCGGAGCATAGAATGCGATCCACAGAAGAACGATGTGTTTGCGCAGCACTCATATACCACATAGCACCCCATTCAAGAATGGCCCCTATAATGGCATTAATATAGTTCAAAGCTAGGACAGGGCTAACACCCCTAACCCTGCTCGAAAGCCACTTAAGGATGTTTATGTAAATCCCAGTTCTAGTCTGCAAGGACTTGATGTGGTCGAGCCATCTAAGTCCAATATCCATAATGAGTCCAAGATATTTAATGCATTTACTAAGCGGTATAATCCCGCAGGATAGTTCAAGTTGATTAGGGATTGTTTGCTTCTTACGATAAAAAATAATGAACTGAGTCTTAACCAAGGAAATAGACAGATCTAAACTTTCTAACCACAACACAAGCTGATCGAAGGAACTCTTCAGACCCTCAATAACCCAATCCAATATATGGTCCGAGACGAGAATAGCAATGTCATCCGCGTATTGTAATACAACGGTTTTGAAATGAACGTGAAGTAAAATATTCTTAACGTACAAGTTAAACAATATAGGGCTGAGGACTGAACCCTGTGGAAGGCCACGCTGGAGGAGTCTCTTGGCATAAAAAGTCCCAGATTCAAAGAAGCTGACATGTCTTGAAGAAAGGAGGTTCCTAAAGAAGAACTTATAACCGTCGGGAATTCTGAGTTTATTGATGCAACTAAACAAGATGTGTGGATTGACATTATCATAAGCAGATTTGATGTCAAGAAACAGAGCTCCGGTCATGTCTTGTTTAGAGAAGGATCTATACACCTCCATATTAATGAAGGCTAGACAGTCATCACATAACTTGCCCCTCCTGAAACCGAATTGGCAGTTGGGAAGAATGTTCTCCAATTCTATAAATTTTTCAAATCTTTGCATAATCAATTTTTCAAATAGTTTAAAAACATTAGAAGCCAATGAGATGGGACAGACATCTTTATTATTTGGTTTAGGAATGAGGATAATGTCAAAGAACTTCCAGTTATATGGAAAAGATCCATCACTAATTATTAAGTTGAAGATATTAATTAATATGGACAACGCAGAGTCCGGTAATGATTTTAGGATAAGATTAGATACAAGATCTGGTCCAGGAGAACTCTTGATAACGATGGAGTCAATTATCTGCTTAAGGTCGTCCAGTGAGAATTCTTTGTCAAAAATTGACACATGTGAAGTATGGGAGATGCTTTCAAAAGAATTCGGGACCCAAGGGGGAGAGAAATCATTGATAAAATTGTGAACATTAGAGATCCAACTTTCCAAAGGGGGGGTATAAACGTCAAAAAAATGAGAGTTCTTAAAGGCATTTATCGAGTTCCAAAAAGATTTAGGGTCAAAATTCTTACCGAGATCGTTAATAAAGGAGAAAAAGTTTTCTTTTTTCCTTTTACGTATGATCTTTCTGCAGCTGTCTGAACATCTTCTGTAATTAGCCAATCTCTCCCTGGAAGAAAGCTCCTTGAAGAGTTTAAAAGCATCCCTTCTAATAATCCTGGCGTTATCACACTCTTTATCCCACCATGGTTTATTGGACTGTTTTTTATCAGATTTAGGTCGAAAAGATTTATATGATTCAGATTTACTGTCAAACGAAGTAATCAATCCCGAAGCGTCAAAAATTTTGGCACCAGCTCGAAGGGCACATTCAATGATAAGGGAATTCCACGTCTCATAAGCCATAGCACCAGGCGAAATGTCAACAGGGAAATCAGACATGCGGTCATCTACAATGTCGCCAAAAAGATCTTTGTCCATACCAGTCACGCACAGCCTAGTCCTTCTAGATATTATTGGACGGTTTGGATCATGGCCAATCTGGATGGTAATAGAGAAATGATCGCTGCCACAAGGCTCATCAAAGACCGCCCAGGAACAAATATGGCTCATGGATTGGAGCACCAGAGAAACATCGGGAGCACTATTATGATCAGAGTTAGCGGACATCCTGGTGGAGGAGCCATCATTCAGAAAAACAAAATCAGATTCAGTCAAAACCTCAGCCAGGGCCAAACCCTCGCCGTTCGGTCTAGAAGATCCTCACAACTCATGTTGAGTGTTGAAATCTCCCACTGATCTATATTATAACTGGATAGTGAATACCCTACTCCCACCCCAAATTTTGTGAAGCAATATGAACGGCCGCCATGTTGGCCGCAGCGGGCACTTCGGGCGTCATCGGGAGCCGTCGTGAGCGTTCGTGAATCGCCGAGTTTGAAATTGCACACAGGTAAAAAGTTGAGAATCGCTTAATGTTGTTAAAGTTAGTAATATGTAATCGGGTAGACTTTTTCGTTGTCGAAAATGAAAAAGAATTGCGTACATTGTGGGAAAAGCGACAAGGGCGAAGGTGTTGTGCCCAGGTCTTTTCACCGGTAAGTATTATAGTATCTAATTAATTTATTATATGTAAATCAATGGTAATCAATCACTCGATATTAAATTATTGGTTATGTTAAATAATTTATTGCTTTTTGTAGTTTTATTTTCACGTCGTACGATTTTTAGAGATAAAATACATTATCTACATTATAATTAATCCGTGCATGAGGTAATGTCGTGAAAATTACAAATTGAGTAAACAAAAATAACTATTACAAAATTTGTCTTTTCATTCAGATTGCCAACGAAAAGACCACGAGAACTGCAGTCTTGGCTGAAAAATCTAAACCTGCAGAACAATAAGCAGCCACTCGAAAATCTGCGACTGTGTTCCGAACATTTCTCTGAGGAATGCTTTATCAGAGAAAATGGAACTGTGAAACTACGAGAGGGAAGCATTCCAACATTATTTCATGCACCTAAGCACCAGAAAAAATGTATCTATTGCAATGTGCCTAAAACAAGTAAAGGCGATCGTATATTTCACAAGTAAGTAAAACTAATAGAAAATAAATGCACGGCTTATACGATACTTTTATGATTTAAAATGCAAGTTTATTCGAACAGTTTTAGAATTATTACTATTACCACTATTATTATTAGTACTTATGAAGTTTGATGCAATAATCGGAATCAATCCTATTCCAAAATGTAATTACATGCAGTAATTATATTGACTATTGTGTATGTACAGATTTCCTCTCAATAACTCAGTGCAGCTTCAGAAATGGTTATCTCGCATACCGTTGCAGAATTTCTTTCCGACGAAAGATGACATTCTATGTTCTGATCACTTCAAGCCAGACTGTTTCCGGCGAGTCGACAACAAGTTGCGCTTAAGATCGCTTGCGGTTCCAACAGTATTTAAGCCTGTACTACCTACAAATAAGAGTAATAAGTATACACACAATAAGTACACCAAGGATATACCCCGTTGATCCTCTTCTTCCAAAAAGCATAAATAAAAGATGATTTTCTTATATTGCTTTATTATTAATAATACTTCTTTAAATATAACATTTTAATGTTGCTTATTGCCTTTTTATACGTATCACTATATTTAATAATGTGTTATTGAAGAGCTTTCTATGTACAGTTTCAATTGTTATCTATTTTATATATTTCAGAAATAAACGTTTTATCTTCGAAAGTCGAAACAACTGCAGCTGCAAGTTTTGAGAAATCAGAAAGCGCGGCTGATATGGAAACCACTGTAGATTTAGAAACAGTGGTGTATATTGAAACTGATGTGGATATGGAAACCACTATTGACGTGGATAGTACGAGAGATATGGTACCTGTTCCAATCATCTTAAGCACTTCAACAGACAGACCTCAGAAAAGGAGGCCAAATACTCCTGTTTCAATTTATTCAATGCGACACGATCACCGTTATGAGGCCTCTCCTAGAAGCTACAAGAGAAAACTTATCTCGGCCCTCAGTAAGATCAAGGAACTATCGAAAGAATGCAAGTTAAATAAACAACAGGTCAAGCGACTGACGATGAAGATAAGCTCCTTGAAGGATATAGTTCGTACATTGCGGGAAAGTATATCTGTAAGTGAGTCAGGACTCGCATGCTTAGACTCGATCGCTGACAGTGATGTTTCGGAGTTTTTGCGGAGGTACGCGCGAAATGCTAATAAATCGAAAAAAACAGGGAGTAAGATATTTAAACGTCAACGAGGTAAATTAGTAGCAGGTATTTCTCGCGAAAAATACCCACCTGCCATTCGGACATTCGCTATGACCCTTCATTTTTATTCGCCAAAAGCTTATAGGTATGTAAGACAAAAATTTTGTCACGCTCTGCCTGACCCAAGCACACTTCGGTTGTGGTATAGCACAATCAATTGTGAACCCGGATTCACTTCTGAAAGTTTTGACGCGTTGAAGGAAAAAGTCTCGGAAGAAAAAAAAGTTGGGAGGCAAGTTATCGTTACCCTGATGCTTGACGAAATAGGCATTAAGAAAGGTATTCAGTATATTCGAGACGGAAAACTTAGAGGCTACGTAAATGTAGGATCAGGATTCGAAACATGCGATGACATACCTTTAGCGAAAAAAGCATTAGTTTTCATGGCGGTCGCATTAGATGGTAGATGGAAGATACCTTTAGGATATTTTTTGGTGAATGGGATAGATTCTTCGACGAATGCTAGTCTCATACAGAATTGTCTACAGCGTCTAGACGAAATTGGCGTCGAGGTATCATCTTTAACTTTAGACGGTCCATCGCAACACTTCGCGACATTACGCAAACTCGGAGCTACTTTCGATTTAATCAATCCACAGCCGTATTTTCTGCATCCTTCGAACAAAAAGAAAGTACATGTAATATTAGATGCCTGCCACATGTTAAAACTGTTCAGAAACTGTCTTGGCGATCAGAAAGAACTGCGTGACAGCGAGGGCCAAAAAATCGAATGGAGATTCATAACTGCTTTAGCATACTTGCAAGAAAAAGAAGGGCTACGAGCAGGAAATCGGCTTAAGATCGCACACATCCAATACTGGAAAATGAAGATGAAGGTGGCTCTAGCTGCTCAGACTCTCAGTAGCAGTGTTGCTGATGCTATCGAGTTTTGTGCGCGAGTATTAGGCTTACCAGAATTTCAAGGAAGTGAGGGAACGGTACGTTTTATTCGCTGTATCGATAGACTTTTCGATTTCTTAAATTCGCGTAATCCATTCGGAAAGGGTTACAAGAGTCCGTTGCGACGTACCAATGAGTTTATCTGGCGAGCGCAAATTTTGGCCGACATAGAGTACCTAAAAGGTATCACGAATGTCGAGGGTAAGGAAATGTGGAAAACCAAACGGTACGTTCCATTCGTCGGAATGATTACAGCCGCCATGTCCGTCATTGGCATTTACGATACGTACGTTAAACCAGAAGGCTCTCAAATGAAATACTTGCTAACGTACAAATGTAGCCAGGACTACCTGGAACTATTTTTTTGTGCAATCCGAAGATGTGGTGGCTGGTGTCCGAATCCCACTTGTGCACAATTTATTTCGGCGTACAAAAGGTTATTGGTTCGGCACGAAATAATTGCCACAAACGGTAATGCCGAAGCCATGGACTCTACAAGTATCCTAACGGTTCCTTCTGGGGCTGGAAGAAAAAAACCTGTTGATCGTTACGATCTTGCTGTTTACAGCGCGATGGACAATATTCGATTCTGTAAAAAGTACGGATTAGATGAAGAGATCGGACATTGCAGCGAAAATGACGAATTTATGAATAAATTTATTGTACTTAACTGGCAAATACCAAACACGCTGTCCGCGTTTTCGAAAAATTGTGTCGCGAATATAGCTGGTTGGGTAGTTAAGAAAATAGTGGACGAAAAAAAGCCGCTAATTAGGTGCGAGGAATGCCGAAATGCGTTATTTCAAGATAGTCAAAGCGTAGCAGAATTTTCGGACAATTGTCTTATTCAGGCAAAGACACGAGGTGGGCTAATATTTCCGAGCAAATGCGTCGTTACAATCTGTCAACGCGCTGAAAACATTATAAGACATAGCTTGAACAGAAATAAGGGTAATCCTTTTCGAGAATCGAATGCTGAAGCAGTTCTTTGCGCAAAAATATTGCAAGACGTTTTTCAGCCGCCTTGCAATTTATTTCCGTCGTTGAATGAGCATATCTTTGACGATGAAATGGAACATCTTTCGAGTCACATTTTTACGCTAGCAAAAGAAGTTTGTAAATGCTACATTAAGCTACGCATGTTTATCGCAACAAACCGCGTGTCAGATGCTGCTATCGGTATAAAATTACGACATCATATGACTCGGCAAATAATTTGGAAGAGTCAATAATTTTTTAAAACAATACACAATTATTTTTTAAGTATTAAGTTCTGCGATACCTTGGAAAATTTTATTTTGTTGTTTTGCGATACCTTCGAAAATTTATTTTTGTTCATTTAATCATCTATAATTTGTATTTTATGCTGTGTTCTTTATGTATATCAATAAATGCATTTATATTTTACACAATTGTATGTATAAAAGTGCGTTCCGTTTCATGCATGATGCGCATAATGCATAATTTATCCTTGTTGTTCACTAAATATTAAACAAAGATAAGTGATGCATTATACGCATCATGCGTGAAACGGAACGCACTCTAAATAAACCGTAAAAACATAACTAAGCGGTTTTCACTCCTGTGTGCAACTTCAAACTCGGCGATTCACGAACGCTCACGACGGCTCCCGATGACGCCCGAAGTGCCCGCTGCGGCCAACATGGCGGCCGTTCATATTGCTTCACAAAATTCGGCCTATTTACTATCCAGTTATAATATAGATCAGTGAAATCTCCACAAATAATTAAACCATGGGGACCGACGGCAGAAACCACCAAGTTCAAGAGATTGGACCAGTATTCCAGCCCTACGCGAATATGAGGAGGTCTGTAAAGAGAGACGATGAAAATTCTATTAGGAGATATCTTCCTGTCAGTGAATGAAATGCAAGTCATCTCTATACCAGGGTTATTGGGAAGAAAAAATTGAAAAACAACGGGGTCGAATTCCCTACGACACAATATCGCAGTGCCTCCTCCATTGGTATCATCTGTTCTATCATTTCTAAAAGTAATAAAATCTTTAAAAGTGAAATAAGACTCGGAGTCCAGCCATGTCTCCTGTAGACAAACCACGTCAAAACCCAGTATCATATTTGAAAATTCAGGTAATTTCTCAGAGATGCTTCTGCAGTTCCACTGAAGTATTCTTAGAGCCATAAGCGATTAATTGATTTTGCGGAAGATTAACCCGAGGTATTGTATCAAAGCCGAAGCTTTATACTTTTCTGTATTACCTGAGTTGTAGAGGAAGCGCAAGTCATGGAGTATGATTTCAGGAGTAGGGAAAGTGCTAGATAAGAATTCAAGGTTGGAGACTCGATCAGATTAGGTTCATTAGAGGTAATGTCATTTCCTGAGAACATTTCCACAGAAGAGGGACGAATTGTATCGTCAAGAACGGACCGACTGCTGATTGATTCCTCACTTTCAGATCTCCTGGGATATGTCTTTTTGTTTATTTTCTCCAATATTAAAATTACTCCAAATTATATAGGCATGTCCCTTAAAAAGGTTTTTCGCTTCCTGACAGGAATTAATACCCCTGTTTTTAATAATCTTTTTCGCCTGGAAATGAGAGGCATTCGTATATGCCATCACCGTATTTATTATTTTGTGGATATTAAAGACTGGGCAGAAAAAATCCGAGGAAATATGCTCTCCACCACAGTTTATGCATTTAAGATCGGTATTACATTTCCCGGTATGTTGAAGACAACATTGTTCGCAGGATTTTGTGCTTCTGCAAGTAAAGGTGGAATGTCCCCATTTAAAACAATTAATGCATCTGCGTACTCTATTAATAAATGAAAGAATTTTGCATTTAACCCTCCAAATAAAAATATGAGGAGGTAAAAGGTTGGAGGAAAAAACCACCTTGACCGAGGCAGAATCTACTAACTCATTATTAGATCGATCGCGGAATTTAAGTCTTTCTAAGGAACAAATCTTGACCGGGTCATTCGGCCAAAAGATCCCTTCACGAATTTCTTCTATAGAAAGGGAGGGATTTACATCCCTAATCACCCCAATTCGGAAGACTTTATAATTAGGAGCATAAGCAAGCCAGTCAGGCGGCAAAATATTCTGGCTGGATAAGAGATCATTCGCTTCAGAATGCGAAGAGAAATCGACACACATTAAAATCTTCCCCAATCTACGAATCGCAGTTACGCCGTTATATTTCTTACATAAAACCTTGCCGATGCTCATAGGATGTAGATTACCAATATTCGATGACGAAAAAGATTCCATATGGACAGGGTACGGCGCGATAATAGAATCCGAGTACCTGTTGCTTTTTTGCGAGAGCAGGAACTTTTCCCTATCCGAGGGCTGTATTTCATCAGGGCGTGGTTTAAACGTATCTATAATAGTATGTTCAGTCCCGTCATTACGGGGATTTTCGGATTGACTTTGGCATATTAATAAATTATAACGACAGTATATCACAAGGTGAAAGGAAATATAAAATATTTAGTATCAGCAAGACGTGAAATAGGGCCACAGAATGGGTTTTATCAGTTTTATTACAAGATGAATAAACTAAAAATTATAATCGCAAGCAAATAAATATGACAACGCAAATTTACCTCGGTGAAGCCACGAGTAGATTATATTAAGTTCATATATCTCATATAATCAGGTACAAACGCGAATGTTTACCAAACTACAAGATATGTGAGCAACACGGCCTCAGCACGCGCGAAAGCAAACACACAAACGCGTAAATAATGTCGGAGGGGCATGAATATTTTTGAATTCAAAACCTCTCACCTAAAATTAATAAACTAATCTCAAACATAAATACTATAATTACAGATACTTATAAACTAAAGGCTATAAACGCAAGCAAACATATATAATATCATAAGAACGCAACGGTGAAAACGCGAATATATATAAATTCGGATATCACATAGGTACTTCCGCGAACCAATGTTTACTAAAACGTAAGGAATGTGAGCAGCAGTTCCAACGCATGTGATGGCAAACATAAAAATAAAAGTACGAAAATAAAGTCAGAAGGACATGAGTATAGAACCGTTAGATTCAAAATGATCGTCTTGCATTCGCAAGTAAACATATGTAGCAATGAAGAAACGCGTAAAAAAAAACGAGAATATATATAATAAATTCTAATGACTCGTAGGATTGGATACAATCGCAACAGCTCCAAGTCAAGTCACGCTTGCGGAGCGTGAACCTGTAACCGTTAGACAATATCCCGCTTAAGATTAACGCAGATACGCAAACGCATGAACACAAGAAAGGAAAGAAAAACATATCAATAATCAATAAACAATCAATATACTAGTAAAGATATAGGTACTTAGCTAGAGGACTCAATCTCCCAGGAAAGACTTTCCATAAGTAATCTCTCGTAGGCAACGCACTCCCGAAACCCCGATGGGTGCTCCGGGATAATTCCCGGCTTACTCCAGTACTCCAGTTTGAGGAATCCGGTAACTCCAATGTTTACTCTGAGGTTGCCAGGACAGAGCTCTCCAAAAGTCACGTGCAAGAGGCCCAGCCGGGAGAATAATTCTCGTAAACAGCGTACTCCGGAAACTTCGATGGGTGCTCCAAGATATAATCGCGTGCGCAAAGTTCCAGAAACTTCGATGGATGCTCCGAGATGAAAATTTACGCTTACTCCAATACTCCAGTATATACTTCTAATAATTACTCCGGAATTATTGCGGAAATCTCCAGCGAAACATGAATCAATTACAATTATGCGTTCAAAGACCGCCGCTCGTCATGGGCAGATAAGAGCGAACGAGCGTGTGAACACGACGAACGCTCACGGCGGACTCGTGCTGAAAATCTATAGTGTATGTGACGGAAACTATAGATTTTCAGCACTAGCAGTGAATAAAGGAACACAGGGTTAATGTGTACTGCGCGCAGTGTAGATAGTGTAGTGCGTTTTCAGCGCGCTGTCACATGGTCAGTTCAGTTATTAACCTATATTCGATTGAGATTAAGAGACACGGCAGTGTCTCGCGCCAAGTACACGCGAAGCGAGACCGCACCGTGACTCTTTTACGCGACGCGACAGGTTGCGAGTATACGAGATGTTGAGATCTCGATAACGAGTGAACGGATCAAGTTCTAAGTAGGCTTGATCGATAGCTTGATGTCCAATTAGGGGGGGGCCTTTCTCTTATAATATTCCGCTACGTGCTTTACGAGCGGAGATATTACGACGCAAAGTCCAAATGTGAAAATTTTTTATTAAGATATACCTCTCCTAACGCCGACGTCTTATATGACATATATATATATATATATATATATATATATATATATATATAAGGGGGAGGAAATGTCACTTTCACTTTTTCGACACTGGCGGCTAGCGGCGTTAGTGTTTAGTATATCGCAGTGCAGTGCAGTGCAGACAGTGCGTTCGTTTAGCGCGCTGTCAGTCAGTTCATCAGTTAACCTAACCTATCTTCTCGAGAGACACAGTAGTACGCGCGGAGCGAAACCGACCGTGTGACTCTTTACGCGACGCGACGATTAATTTAAGGTAATTGTTTTATATCCTATAATTATCTTATTCTATATATTACTGTTATTATATTTATTTTATTTTTTTATTTACTGTTTACTTACTACGTTTACGTAAGTGTTTATACATACAGGTTAATAACCTATTATATATTATATTATTGACGGCAGGGAGCTGATGTGAGATCAAGGAGCCTGTTCACACGAGGCGTTTCTGCCGTGCGATTGCGGCCGTGCGTTTTGCACGAGCCGCACGCTATCGCGAGGTATCCCTACATCGTGTTACCGCACTGCTGCCGGAAAAGAAGGTTCTCTACGCTTGGCAAAAAGTGACGACTGAGGGTGCTGTCACATGGCAGTCAGAAATTCGGAAAACGGAATCTCGGAAAAGTAACGGAGAGGGGGTCAACCAATCAGAGTCAGCTCATTCGGTGCGATTTTTTAAGGGCCGGGCTCCCCATGGAACGTCTTTTACAAAAAACTAAATGGCATTCTAACCTTAACATATTTTTAAATTAAAGAAATTCCTATATAATTTTAAAGTATAATAAAAAATACGTCGAAGCTTTATTTTTTAATAGACTCTACTACTACGGTAAGTATCTTTTTTCTTCTAAAACAATAAAAATAATTTTTTCAATTAGACATGCAAAAATTGCGGACTTGCCAGTCCAAAATTTTTGTGACTGGGCTCCCCATGGACTGATATTTCCGGAATAAGTAAAAATTGAAAAAATTATTTTTATTGTTTTAGAAGAAAAAAGATACTTATACCGTAGTAGTAGAGTCTATTAAAAAATAAAGCTTTGACGTATTTTTTATTATACTCTAAAATTATATAGAAATTTCTTTAATTTAAAAATATGTTAAGGTTAGAATGCCATTTAGTTTTCCGTAAAAGTCGTTCCATGGGGAGCCCGGCCCTTGAAAAATCGCACCGATCGAGCTGACTCTGATTGGTTGACCCCCTCTCCGTTACTTTTCCGAGATTCCGTTTTCCGAATTTCTGACTGCCATGTGACAGCACCTTGACACGTTCAATCCCGACTTCGTTGATCGCAGAAGAGCTGGACTCGAGGTACGTTTCCGATTTGCCATTATAACAGTATCGTGCGATGAATGTTGTACCCAATTATAACCTCAAATGAAGTTGTGCACGTTGCTAGTATTCTAATTATACAATATATTATATTATATTATATTGACAGCAAAGAGCTGATACCGAGGAGATCAAGGAGCCTGTTCGCAGAAAGTGTTTCTACCGCGCATACATAATATGCACAGTTGATATATATATATATTATTATATCACATATTGACGGCAGGGAGCTGATGCCGAGAAGATCAATCCCGTTTACGCGCGAAGGAATTATCGTAAGTTATTATTATCGGTTCAACTTATTTTTTATTCTTTTTCCATAATTATCAAATGATTGCGATGTGACACGGGCGTCAAATAAAATCAACAGTAATAAAATCATTAAGTACGATGTATGTATTGTAAGTTTTATACATATATATGTATATAATCTCATTCAAAAAAATAGTTTGTGATATATCAGTATAGTTTGTTTATTATATGTAGGACCAAATGGATCAATGGCTAACTGGTTTCCTGGAAAATATGAGAAAGATGCAACCTCAACACAACGATTATTCTTTACTGCAAATTTTCAAAACGTTTTATTTCATGTATCTTAGCACGTCTGTAAGAAACGAAAAGATATTAACGGAAATGAAATTTATATTATCGCAGCTTTTGATAAATTTATTGAGAAAATTATGCACCGGACGATCATTCGATTTGCAATTAGGGCTATCGGTTCTCTTTATGTTATCAGAACAAGAGGCGTGCAGTTGGCTTTCCACCGTTTCTACATCGTAAGAAAATAAATCTATTTTTCGATAATTAATTTTCGATAATAATGTGTAAAAGATTTATATTTGCAGATTTCAGGCCGACCATATTCGGCATTGTACAATCTCAACTTTGGGATATGAATAAAATATTCGCGCTTGGGGCAACATCGATCATTGATATAAATGTTTGAGAGTTACAAGCTATTGCATATTTGCGCACAACGACTGTCAAGTTATTCAATAACTTCTAAAGGTACGCTTATGCATTATCATCGAGTCTATTTTTATATTAAACGCAAATTTTGTTATACATATGTGTCAATGTATATATTTTTAATACATTTACAGAAGTTTTAACAAATAGTGCTTCGAGCAAAAGAAAAATTTTACAGCAGATCATAAACAGTATTGTTGCACTCCGGCGACTTTCGCACGCTCCCTAGGCACTCCCGCACTCGGTCGCGCGTTAACTCGCGTACCGTGGAATAAGGGAACACAGGTTTTAGGAACGAAAGGATAGTTTATTGCGAATGTTACAATCATAGAACGAGAACCGAAACGTTCGCTCGAGTTTCAGTCCGGAGGAAATCTGAAAACCGGGCTGTATCAACAACGCATAGCAACGCCCGTTGCTAAAGACGCTCCGCGGCGGAAAATACCGGGCGAAGCTGCGAACTCAGCGCGAGTGCAACACTGCCCCCCCGTTCTTCAGATTGTCGTCCCGACAATCCGGAAGGGCAGTCTCCAGGAGGTTCCACTTTCTTTGCAGGCTCCAGGGCTCTGAAGCGTTCCTCGCCCTATCCCGAGCTGTTGCTTCAAGATGTCGGGCTTCGCCTTCATTGGGGCCAACCTGCCAACAAGAACTTTCCGTCCTTCTTCCGTTCCTCGCCGTTACAGAAGGCTCTCTTCCTTCTCGGCTTTACTGGAACTCCATTAAAATTCCTCCTTGACGCAGTTCTCCTCACCGCATTCTCCTTCCGCCGCAGACGTCGTCTCACGAAAGTCTTCGGACAAGGGGGGAGGAAATAACTTTTTGAAGACCCATCGTCTCTGACCGAAATAACAATTCGAATCAGGACTCCCCTAGTCCCTGCCTCGGCATTCGCCCAAGTCCCTCGGAAAAACCTCAATTGCAAAAACCGAGGGAGAGGCAGTCTTCTTTAAACCGTGGTCCCAAGATAATAATGAAGAGTCCACTCCGTGTCCTTCAAGATCTTCCAATGAAGAAACGAAGATTCTCCCTTAAACACAAAAAAAAACAATACACGCAGTAACATATATCAACTTCAAAGAAAAACTTTTTAACGATAAATCGGGTTCCGATTTCTTTAACTACTTCCTACTGTTCTCTCATAAAAAGGGGCTAACCTATCCGCATGTACTACCTTCTTTCTATGCCTGGGGGATTTTCGAATACAAAATACTACATCACTTAATTTTCTTACAATTAGAAAAGGGCCTTCCCAACTACTTTGTAATTTCGGGGCCTTCCCCTTTTCTCTTCGAGGATTATAAAACCAAACTATCTGATTTTCTCGAAAAAGGTCCTTCCTGGCTCCACGATCATACCAGTTTTTTACCCTAGAAGATCTAATTTCTAACCTATCTCTGACTACCGAATGAATCCCCTCCAATTTTTCCCTCAGTCTTTTGATAAAATCGCCCTCTGACCTAGGGCTCTCTTCCCGAAGTCCCGAAGGACTGCCTTGTAATAAATCTAAGGGCAACTTAAGATTCCGGGCACAATACATCTCCGCAGGAGTCACGCCCGTGGTCTCATGTTTTGAAGATCTATAAGCCAAAAGAAATAAGGGAATCCACTTGTCCCAATTTCTTTGATCTTTGCAGATAAATTTGGCTAAGTAATTGGTAATCGTTTGGTGTTGTCTCTCCACCTGCCCATCAGACTGCGGATGCAACGGGGTAGTCCTAGTTTTTTTAATTCCGAGAAGTCCCATCACTTCTCTGAAAAGTCTCGATTCAAAATTCCTTCCCTGATCCGTATGAACTTCCGAGGGGACTCCATATCTAGAAATAAACTGATTAACAAAAGTCTCAGCTATTATCCTTGCTCTCATATTTCTCAAGGGAAAAGCCTCAATCCACTTAGTAAAACAGACCACAATGACCAACAGATACTTATTTCCAGACTTGGTCAATGGAAGAGGACCGAGTATGTCCATCTGGACCCTTTCAAAAGGGAACCCGACATTATAGATTTGCAACGGGGACTTTCCTTTTCCCGACGGTCCCCTTTTCGAAACGCAGATCTCACAAGATCTACACCAATCTTCTACATCTCTTTTACAAGTGGCCCAATAAAATCGCTTACGAATTTTTTCAAGGGTCTTGTTAACTCCAAAATGTCCCCCCGAAAAAGAATCGTGTGCCTCCTCTAAAATCTGTTTAATTCGTTTTTGTGGAACAATGAGTTGATGAATCCTGGACTTAAAACTAGGAGCCTCCCATATCTTATAAAGAACTTCATTCCTCAAGACGATAGCGTCCCAATAGGAAAGGTAAATTTGAGCGGAAACGTCTCCTGTCGAAATCTCAGATCGTGACGGCCGTACCCCCGTTTCTTTGCCTCGGTAAACAGCTGCGATATTTTGATCCTCTAGCTGGTCTTTTTTCCATTCATCCAAAGTTTCTCCCAGCAAGATTATTTGCGCGACCGTTTTCTCCGATTCAACTGGGTTCCTCTCCTCTACTCTAGCACAAAACGCACAGCCGTCAATCTCGCACTGACGCCTGGATAATCCATCGGCGTTTCCATGCGAAAGACCTTTACGATAAATTATCTCAAAATTATATTGTTGGAGTCTCTCCAACCAGCGAGCTAATTGTCCCTCTAAGTCCTTGAAGGACATAAGCCATTTAAGGAAAGCGTGGTCCGAACGGATGACAAATTTACGCCCCAAAAGGTAATGTCGAAAAGATTTAACCGAGTCGACTATCGCTAACAACTCACGACGAGTAACACAATAATTTCTTTCCGTTTTACTCAACACACGGCTGAAGTACGCGATAACCTTTTCTAACCCTTCTTGCCTCTGGGATAACACCGCACCAACCCCGATGTTAGAAGCGTCAGTGTCTAACACAAACTCTCCCTCCCCCCTCGGGAAAGAAAGTACGGGAGAGGATGTCAACACCCGCTTTAAATTCTCAAAAGAGTTCTGACACTCCTCCCCCCAAACAAATTTCACTTGATTTCCGGTAAGCGTAAAGAGGGGCTTTGCTAAAGAAGAGAAACCTTTAATGAATTTCCGATAATAAGAGCAGAAACCGAGAAAACTACGTAATTGCCTTTTGGAATGAGGAACCGGCCATTCTTTTACAGCGGAAATCTTATCAGGGTCTGTAGCAATGCCCTCTGTAGAAATCACATGTCCTAAGTATTTAACCTTTCTTTCAAAAAGTACACATTTTTTAGGATTGATTTTTAAGTTAACTAAACGTAAACGAGAGAATACTTCTTTTAAATTCCTTAACATTTCCTCAAAACTCTTTCCAAAAATGATAACATCGTCTAAATAAAATAAACAAATCTTTGATAAAAGTTTCCGAAGAACTTTTTTCATCAATCGTTCAAAAGTGGCAGGGGCGTTACAGAGACCAAATGGCATTACGACAAACTGCCATAACCCGTTCCCGATAGAAAAGGCCGTCTTCTCGCGATCTTCCGGGATCTTAATTTGCCAGTAACCGCTTTTCAAATCCAAAGTAGAGAACCAACTATTGCCCGATAATTGGTCCAGGATGTCATCAATCCTGGACAAAGGAAAAGAATCCTTTTCAGTCACCTCGTTAACTTTCCGAAAGTCAATACAGAAACGGATTGAACCATCTTTCTTTTTGACAAGAACGACCGGAGAAACCCATGGGCTACGCGACTCCTCAATAACGCCCTGTTTCTTCATTTCTTCAATAATTCCGTCGACTTCCTCTCGCATTCGAAAAGGAACACGTCGGGGAGTTTGCTTAATTGGAATAGGATTTTTCAAATTAATTTCATGATTAACGACTTCACAATTTCCCGCAACGACATCTTCAGAAAAAACATCCTGAAATTCATTCAAAAATCCAGCAAAAACCTCCTGTCCTGCGTCCAAATTTTCAGAACCTTTTTCAAATAGCCCTTTCAAGAAAAGAGGAACTACTTCAGAAGAATACGCCACCCGAGAGCAACTCAAAACCCTTCCGATTTCTGACTCCTTCTTTCCAAAAAACGAATCAAAAATACCTTCTAAATTAATGAGTTTTAAGAAATCTTTCCCCAGCAAACACTGATCATCAATTTCCGCCACGTACATTAAAATCTTATTCACAGAAAAATTTCCTAACCGAACTTCAACCTCCATTTTAAATTCCACAGGGACTCTCTCCCCCGTGGGATAACGAAGAGAACAATTCTCGACTCGAATTTTCCCTCTAACCTCTCCGAGAAACTTCCTACTCAAAATGGAAACATCGGAACCCGTATCAATTTTAAAAAAACAATCCCTCCCATCTAATTTCCCTTGGTAACAAAAATTATCGTAATCACTCTTATTACTAATCGAACGAATTAAAATTTCCGGGGTTTTATCTGCGAGGGTCACTCTTCCCCCGCTAAGAGTAACTATTCCGCGTTTCCCTTTTCCGTGTTCGCGGGACATTCGGCTCGGAAATGTCCAACCTTTCCGCAAAGCCAGCATTCCTTTGCGGAAACGCGATTTCGAAAATTGCGCGGAAAATCTTGCGGACGCTACCTCCCCCCTTTTCCTCGGATTTTTCGCCGCCCTCATTTTGAGGCAAAGTTTTCTTTTCCCCTTTTTCGAAAGGTTTACCAAAAATTTCCCTTTTTCTCCCAAATCTCCCAAAACTTTCTCCCTGTATGGCCTTAACGGCCTTCGCTCTCTATACCGCTAATTTCAAAGAGGTAACTCCCTCCAACTGAAGGGTCCTCTTCACGAAACCGTCCGTTATGGCAGAGATAAACTGCGAGCACGCAATCTTGTCCCGAACAGCGTACGGGCACTCGGGATAAGCCAACCGGGCAAGCCTTTCCAATTCGGAGCCGAGAGACGCAAAGTCCTCCCCGAATTTTTGTCTCCGATTCGTGAAGAGGGAGTAATAATTTTGGGAAAGGTGCCCTTCCCCGAAACGCAATTCAAGCTTCGATTTTAGCTCGGTGTATTCGAGATTTTCTACGTTTTCGACAGAGTCCAGAATCGAACGCGCTTTTCCCCTCAAACAGGAAGCCAATGCGATGGTCCTCGACGCGTCGCTCCACTGATTTGCGCGAGCGATAATCTCGAATTGAGAGAAAAATTCCCGCAACGGGACCGATCCGTCATAAACGTCGGGCTTGAGCTTAAATCCGAGCTCCGCGCGCACGTCATTTACACCCGCAAACGCGGCCCGCGCTCCCGTATTTTCTCGCGCGTCGCACACTCCCGAATTTGCGGCATAAGCCGTGGGGTCCGCGCGCACATCACTCGCCCCCGACAGCGCGAAACGAGTCCCCGTATCCCCGGACGCTCTATTATTGGAGAGACTTAGCTGTGTTTGTGCGGAGTCTATCCCTCGGAGAAGACGGATCTCTTCCTCCTGCCGGCGGAACGTCTCGGCGTATTCTCTCTCTCTCTGCGCCTGTTCCTCGCGCATGTCGCGGATCTGGCGAATCACGGCCTGTATTGTGACGACTTCCGCCGTCGTCTCTGCAGTGTCCGACTCCGTTGTCCTCGACGCCGCGGCCTGCGAACGGGTCTTCGGCGGGGTGTGAGTGGTCGTCATTCTATCCCGGACGAGCCCCCAAAATGTTGCACTCCGGCGACTTTCGCACGCTCCCTAGGCACTCCCGCACTCGGTCGCGCGTTAACTCGCGTACCGTGGAATAAGGGAACACAGGTTTTAGGAACGAAAGGATAGTTTATTGCAAATGTTACAATCATAGAACGAGAACCGAAACGTTCGCTCGAGTTTCAGTCCGGAGGAAATCTGAAAGCCGGGCTGTATCAACAACGCATAGCAACGCCCGTTGCTAAAGACGTTCCGCGGCGGAAAATACCGGGCGAAGCTGCGAACTCAGCGCGAGTGCAACACTATTTTATCTCGTGCATGTATATATGGTGCTGAAAACAGGATAAACAAAAATTTTAAAAATGTGAAATCTATGAAAATATTATTTATACGTACCGGATTGCGAGGGATCCGAATCCTCACCATATTATTTAGTTCTATTTCAAGTGCGGGCACGTTGTCTACCCATATCCACTGTAACAAAAAGAATGATTATATGTGACAGGAATTATAATAGTTTACGTTTACGTGAGTATTACTTCTGTAGTAACTTATACGAACGATATCATCGTAGTTACTATAAAAACTTTCGTTTATGCGGAGGAATTATCGTATCGGGAAGGGTCCGGGTGCAACGGCAGCGTCGGTCCGCGGTGGAGGGGGGGGGGTATCGCGTTCGCGTTTCTCCATTAACTTTTCACGCTATTACATGCAAGCTTAATTAAATAAATTTTTATTGTACTTAGAAAATTTGCCTACCACCGCTGGATTTGAACCAGAAACCTCCGGCTCTTGAGTCAGTCACCTTCAGAATACAGGCCATAGTCTCTTAATTTTAAACAATAATATGTATACACTAAAATACTGCAGGCTATTTACACAGTTAAAATTTACACAAAAACACACATAGGACACAGATTACACGGTGAAATAAGATATAATGGGTCTCCACAAGATGAACAGAAAAGACCGTCCATGAGAATATACGGACATGTGTCGTGTCTGCGATAAACGTATAACATCGAGAATAATCCACTGATTCTCACAATGCATGACGCACAAAATTTCACCTGTCCTGGAGTGAAATAACAGTATGTGCAGCACATCTTTGTCAGAGGATTTAACGCATTTACTTCTGCATGATTCAACACTCTGAAAATTTCTTCCGTATCAGACATTTCACTATCATAACACGAATCGTCTGACAATATTGCATCTTCATCAGACATTTCTTCTTCTTCATTCACTTCCATTTCTTCATCGTTTGCTTCAACTTCCATTCTTTCTTCTCCTTCAAACAATTCTTCGAGATCCATTTTATTTTAATGATAAAACCGCGGTATTGCACTAACGCGTCTAAATCAATTAGACGTTATATTCTCCACCGTCTTTTCGACCGTCCCCTATTCTTTTCCAATATATTTGGTAATAGAGAAACATCCGGTTCGATTGGCGATCGGCGATTCCGATTTCGCGACGGATCAGGTATCTCGTTACGTCGACTCTTCACAAATCCGATCTGCAACAATTTCTCACAAGCGGTTCGCTGATTTTTACGATCGGTTTCCTGATTTTAGGATTAAACACTGGTTTGCAAAGTTCTTTGTATTCGTAGTTCATATCATGTTAAATTTGGTGGGCCTTGATATACAGTAGCATTAAGATGGCCAGGACAAACCAATTTTCGTATAAGCCGCAAAGAGCATCGAAAAAAACGTTGCAGGCCTCAAAAGGCACCAATACACGGTATTAATGTTGGAAATCACAGTGCAGACAGTAACAGTCGCAACGCTTGAAAAAATTTTTTGTCAAGACAAACACGACCGAACACGATCAAGCACACCAACCGACTCTTACTTCCAGTTCTCGACTACTGAGCGTACCATCAAATTCATCCTTCTACATCTCACTATTGTTACATTGTTTGCTTTTTTTTCATATCTAATTTTATTGTGATCTCAGCATCCATACTATTGCGCCTTCCGAAAAATCTACAATGTGCAATTTTGCACGTGTGCAATGAAGTCACCGCGAGGCACGTAAGTTCTTGAAAACGATATCGCGTTATTGACTTTTAGTGGTTTAATCTGTATAACTGCTATTGAACAGCTATCAAACAGCTATTGAACCGCTATGAAACAGCTATCAAACAGCTATTGAACTGCTATGAAACACCTAAAAACAGCTAAAAACAGCTGTGAAACAGCTATCAAACAACTATTGAACCGCTTTAAAACAGCTAGAAACAGCTAAAAACAGCTATCAAACAGCTCTTGAACAGCTCTCAAACAACTAAAACAGCTATCTGTATAACTGCGATCTGTATAACTGCTATTGAACAGCTATCAAACAGCTATTAAACCGCTATGAAACAGCTATCAAACAGCTATTGAACCGCTATGACACAGCTAAAAACAGCTATCAAAGAGCTCTTGAACAGTTATGAAACAACTAAAACAGCTATCTGTATAACTGCGATCTGTATAACTGCTATTGAACCGATATCAAACTTCTTTAAAATAGCTATCAAGCAACTAAAAACATCTTTAAAAACAGCTATCAAGCAGCTATCAAACAACTAAAAACAGCTATCAAACAGCTATCAAACGACTAAAAACAACTATCAAACAACAATCCACATCGCCGAATACAAGCTAATTATCCTGGGGTTTTACCCCCTTAACCTGCAGAAGAAGAACCCATTCGACGGAGACGATCAGGAAAAATTACTCCAGCGATCAAATGCGCTTATCGGATAAATTTTACCAAACCGAACAACATTGTATGAGTCATCCTGGTGAGTCATCCCGGTGAGTCATTCTGGTGAGTGAGAATAAATGGCAACAGGGGATACAAGAACACACATATAATTGGGTTGATTTCGGGTACCTTTTCCAGCTTTTTTACCCGAAATCAACGGCCCAATTATATGTGTGTTCTTGTATCCCCTGTTGCCATTTATTCTCACTTACCAGGATGACTCACCGGGATGACTCATACAATGTTGTTCGGTTTGGTAAAATTTATCCGATAAGCGCATTTGATCGCTGCTGTGATTTTTCCTGATCGTCTCCGTCGAATGGGTTCTTCTTCTGCTGGTTAAGGGGGTGAAACCCCAGGATAATTAGGTGGTATTCGGCGATGTGGATTGTTGTTTGATAGTTGTTTTTAGTTGTTTGATAGCTGTTTTTAGTTGTTTGATAGCTGTTTGATAGCTGTTTTTAAATATGTTTTTAGTTGCTTGATAGCTGTTTTAAAGAAGTTTGATATCGGTTCAATAGCAGTTATACAGATCGCAGTTATACAGATAGCTGTTTTAGTTGTTTCATAGCTGTTCAAGAGCTCTTTGATAGCTGTTTTTAGCTGTGTCATAGCGGTTCAATAGCTGTTTGATAGCTGTTTCATAGCGGTTCAATAGCTGTTTGATAGCTGTTCAATAGCAGTTATACAGATCGCAGTTATACAGATAGCTGTTTTAGTTGTTTGAGAGCTGTTCAAGAGCTGTTTGATAGCTGTTTTTAGCTGTTTCTAGCTGTTTTATAGCGGTTCAATAGTTGTTTGATAGCTGTTTCACAGCTGTTTTTAGCTGTTTTTAGTTGTTTCATAGCAGTTCAATAGCTGTTTGATAGCTGTTTCATAGCGGTTCAATAGCTGTTTGATAGCTGTTCAATAGCAGTTATACAGATTAAACCACTAAAAGTCAATAACGCGATATCGTTTTCAAGAACTTACGTGCCTCGCGGTGACTTCATTGCACACGTGCAAAATTGCACATTGTAGATTTTTCGAAAGGCGCAATAGTATGGATGCTGAGATCACAATAAAATTAGATATGAAAAAAAAGCAAACAATGTAACAATAGTGAGATGTAGAAGGATGAATTTGATGGTACGCTCAGTAGTCGAGAACTGGAAGTAAGAGTCGGTTGGTGTGCTTGATCGTGTTCGGTCGTGTTTGTCTTGACAAAAAATTTTTTCAAGCGTTGCGACTGTTACTGTCTGCACTGTGATTTCCAACATTAATACCGTGTATTAGTGCCTTTTGAGGCCTGCAACGTTTTTTTTCGATGCTCTTTGCGGCTTATACGAAAATTGGTTTGTCCTGGCCATCTTAATGCTACTGTATATCAAGGCCCACCAAATTTAACATGATATGAACTACAAATACAAAGAACTTTGCAAACCAGTGTTCAATCCTAAAATCAGGAAACCGATCGTAAAAATCAGCGAACCGCTTGTGAGAAATTGTTGCAGATCGGATTTGTGAAGAGTCGACGTAACGAGATACCTGATCCGTCGCGAAATCGGAATCGCCGATCGCCAATCGAACCGGATGTTTCTCTATTACCAAATATATTGGAAAAGAATAGGGGACGGTCGAAAAGACGGTGGAGAATATAACGTCTAATTGATTTAGACGCGTTAGTGCAATACCGCGGTTTTATCATTAAAATAAAATGGATCTCGAAGAATTGTTTGAAGGAGAAGAAAGAATGGAAGTTGAAGCAAACGATGAAAAAATGGAAGTGAATGAAGAAGAAGAAATGTCTGATGAAGATGCAATATTGTCAGACGATTTGTGTTATGATAGTGAAATGTCTGATACGGAAGAAATTTTCAGAGTGTTGAATCATGCAGAAGTAAATGCGTTAAATCCTCAGACAAAGATGTGCTGCACATATTGTTATTTCACTCCAGGACAGGTGAAGTTTTGTGCGTCATGCATTGTGAGAATCAGTGAATTATTCTCGATGTTATACGTTTATCGCAGACACGACACATGTCCGTATATTCTCATGGACGGTCTTTTCTGTTCATCTTGTGAAGACCCATTATATCTTATTTCACCGTGTAATCTGTGTCCTATGTGTGTTTTTGTGTAAATTTTAACTGTGTAAATAGTCTGCAGTATTTTAATGTATACATATTATTGTTTAAAATTAAGAGACTATGGCCTGTATTTTGAAGGTGACTGACTCAAGAGCCGGAGGTTTCTGGTTCAAATCCAGCGGTGGTAGGCAAATTTTCTAAGTACAATAAAAATTTATTTAATTAAGCTTGCATGTAATAGCGTGAAAAGTTAATGGAGAAACGCGAACGCGATACCCCCCCCCCTCCACCGCGGACCGACGCTGCCGTTGCACCCGGACCCTTCCCGATACGATAATTCCTCCGCATAAACGAAAGATTTTATAGTAACTACGATGATATCGTTCGTATAAGTTACTACAGAAGTAATACTCACGTAAACGTAAACTATTATAATTCCTGTCACATATAATCATTCTTTTTGTTACAGTGGATATGAGTAGACAACGTGCCCGCACTTGAAATAGAACTAAATAATATGGTGAGGATTCGGATCCCTCGCAATCCGGTACGTATAAATATTTTCATAGATTTCACATTTTTAAGATTTTTGTTTATCCTGTTTTCAGCACCATATATACATGCACGAGATAAAATAGCATGAGGATTCGTAAACTTGGCGCGCCAGCGTTGGATAAGTTGGTTTAGGACGATTGACCAGGAAAACAACGCTGAAATCTGGGAAAATTCCGCGGACATCGATATTTTTGGATTACGTCGTTTATTCGATATGGAGGACTTTGAAGAAGAAGAAGAACACTGGTAAGTTACTCGTTTTTCTAATACAAAATATATTGAATAAACATTGCTTTATATTAATCATCTTGTTACATTTGTGTGTTTCAGGTAAAGAAGTTGCCTTGAACTCCCATTATTTTCTTACTTCCTCAGTTAAGGTTGCGCTTTTAAAAAAACACTATATCAATTTTGTAACTTATCTATAAGCAATATATATTTGTACGGATTCTAAGGATAAGACAAGGCGAGCGTTGTGTGCATGTATGTGTGGGTGTGTGTATAGGCAGAGTAATTAGGTGGCAGAAAGCGAGTAAATGTAAAATGATTTTGTAAAAAGTTGGCGTCCCTAAAAACGCCCTTTCAACCCCATCAGGGGAATAAAGTGCATAGTAATCCCTAACCTATTTATATGAATTCATGTTGACACAAAATTCATGCCACATGACAAATAAATAAGTATATAATATGGTAAAAAGTTTAAATGATTTTTCCTTTTCATTTACCATTCATCCCATTCCCTGTCATTATAATTAAGCTGGCTTCGTTTATCGTTTACTTAAATGTAATATTAAAAATTAAATATCGCGAAGATCTAAACAATTAAATATCGTTGGTGAAGAAAAGACGCGCGCGAACGGGGCCGCGAGTGAGAACGCGCGACGTTGACCACAGCTCTATTCATTTTAATTTCTCGCGGTATTTCCACAAAACACCTATCATGCATTGTACTTGATTATGTGAACAGTCAAATTAAGTATACGTGACAACGCTTACTCGCTATTACGTTCCTGGAATTCCTCCAGCGATGCTAGTATAGGCTATATAACGCGCAACACGTACCATTTTTGCAGATTGAACGTACAAAAGAGTTCACAGTTTCTCGTAGCGATACTTTTATTCGCGCGTTTGTCACCCGCAAAAAATTCACCGTTAAACATAGGGTTTATTCATACATGTCATGTCGTTGCATGACGTTCCGTATGCAGCCACGATCGAGTACAACGTCTCCCGCATCTTTGAGAAATTGACGGGGTTCGATGTGTTTAAAATTTATTACCACACCAGTCAGTATATGATGTCAGTATATGACTTTCAAGTATCTATCTCGCGCCATCTGAGTTCTGCCTCACTCACACTGTATCCGGGACCCACGTGTACAAAACGTTGACGTACCGAATCTTTCAGGCCTTCGAGACGTGAGATACAAGCGATCAATGACTCTTTGAGACCGATCGATAATCGTGGCCGTTTAATTCGGCTTTGTTCTTCCAACGATTCGATCAACTCGTCACATCGTTGCTTCCACGCGGTAAATTCTTCCCGCTGTAACATCTTCAAACCTTTCGCTATCGTAACAAGAATCATCCGAAGGAACTGCATCTTCATCAAACATTTCTTCTTCTTCATTAACTTCAACTTTAATTTTTTCATTAATTTCAATTTTCTTTAGGAGGTGCGATTTCCATTTTACTTTACATAAAATTTGATGTACCAATTTCCGGATCTCGACTATTATTGAGTGAAGTCATCGTGACATTGCCCTTGATATCATATCATTGACCTGTACAGAGATTTAGTGCACGTGTTTGATGATGTCATTGTGTGACATGTTGCGGCATGTTCTTGAAAACAATATCACGTCATTGGCTTATGCAAAAATTAAATTGTATTTAACTTCGTCCCTACCAACACCATGCTTACAGCAGCCGTATATCGGCGCGCTATTTGAAAATACAACAATTGCAATTTTGTGAACGTTCGATGAAATCATCAATTATCGTGACGCGTCGCAATATATCTTTGAAAAAGGTATCACGCCATTGACTTGTGTGGATTTAATCTATATGATCGCAGCAGCCATACATCGGTGCTATGCAAGATTTGCATTTTTGCATGTGTTTGATGAAGTCAGTGCATAAGTATAAAAATGCTTAAACATCTCTTGTCGTAAAGATGATGAATCTGTATTTTGGCGAGTGGACCATTCTTCAGTTACATTTCGCACGCGAACGCGGTTTTGAGTGTAACAAGGACTTGTGTTGTTTGAGTTTAAATTTTTTTGAAAAAATACGGTAAGAGAAAAAAATATTTTATTTTTTGAGATTTAAAAACAATGTTAAAATTTAATTACATAAAATTTATGAAACCGCCAATACAACCCATAATTATTGGGTTGTTGGACGGGGTTCTGCCTCGGATGTATCCCAAAACATATGATAATCTTATACATAATTTCTGCATCATCGGGCTCGAGCCCTGCTACGTCGGACGGAGATCTTCACGTATACGCTTATGTCAGGGGTGCTATGCGGCGTTTCACCTTCAGTTGCGTGGATATGAAAGAAAAGTGCAATGGCATGGCATTTCATCGCGGTTGCATGGGTTCCCAATCCATGTTAAAACAATGTGCTTCAAGTGCGAAAAAATAATCATGCGTATAAGGACTAGAGAGATGAGTGCCGCGAGTGTATTGAAGCGTATTTAAACAATGAAAGAGAGTTTGCGAGATTCAATAGATGTCGTAAAATCTATGAGATAGAGCTTCATGAATGAGATTAGTATGTGATGATGAGAGTGAACAGCTCTGTATTGCGTGTGATTTATTGTAGTAGTATAATGCTATTGAGAGAAAAAATGTGTGAGTAAGTAAGAGGAGAATATGGATGAGTTTTATACTTATATATATATATATATATATATATATATTGTAGGACGTAACTATTGCATAATGTATTATTAACGTTCTGTATATGTTGTTGGATATACTATGCTTGTCATACGTCGATGCATTGGCGGCGTGCGCAAAGAGTGAAAAAATTACGCTTAAATTTAAACGTTTATGTCTTATGTCGAGTTTATTGTGTTGACGCCGCGGGGAAACCGCGTTTTCGGGGAACCGCGTTTTCCGGCGCCGCGGAGGAGGAGGGGGTCCGCGTTTTCGGGATCCGCGTGCAACGGCCGCGTGACGCGCTAGTAGGCAAGAAACAGTACGCACCGTACTCGGGTACTTCCGCGGGGGGTCGGGGGGTGCCGCGCGCGCGCGGGGGGAACGCCATAAGAGATGGGCGAGGGGGTCGAGGGGGGCCGCGGGGGAGGGGATAAGCGAGGGGGGTGAAAGGAGGGGGTAAACGGGCGGGGCTTGCGAATGGAGGGGGAAAGTGGGCGGGGCTTCGCCCACGCACTTTCTCTTGTAGCTGGACAAAGGCTCTTGGGCCGTCCAATCAGATTCGAGTGGACAAAGCTCGTGGCCAATCGGATATGAGTACACGGTTGGTGGGTTTTGGGGAATTTGCACGGTCGGTACCGTTGAGGTGAAAATTCCCTAGGTGGGTTTTGGGGAATTTTGCGTCGCGGCAGCGGGGTTGGGGGGAATCGTCGATCCCGGGCGTTCCGAGAGGGCGCTCGGGTCGGGCGCGATCGGGTATTCGTTTCGTTGTCGGGCGCGGGCGGAAATCCGGCGCGTCACCGCGACGAGGTTTTTTTCTTATCGACCGAGAGCGGAAATCCGGCGCGAATCGTGCGTCACCGCGATTAAGTTTTTATTTTTTCGCGCGCGTTCTGACGCGTTTTCATCATTTCCTCCTTTTGTTTTTTTGCGAGATGTTGCGAGCGGATGTCTCCTTCCCGGAAGGGTGTATCCCGATAGGTACATCCTCCGTAGAGATAACGAACGGGTATAAAAAACGTTACCGCGTGTGAAACATTATATGTAACGTGCGCGACATGAATTGGATGAGTGACGAGAGTTCAGAATTATCAGATTCTGAGTATATAATAAGAGATATCACCGATGGTTTGCGCAAAGAAGACCAAGGACTGAAATTGACGGATGAGCAACGAATATCGCCGGTGCAGTTTCTTCGCGATCGCGAACTAGGTATACGCGGAACCGGTCAACGCATCGCAAGACAAAGAGTCGTTATCGCTACCGAATCATCTCCTTATGATTGGAAATCTAACGTGAGACGAAAAGTGTATCGACGGCTGCGGGACGAGTGCGTCAGAGAGGAAGAATCAAAAGTGTATCGACGGTTGTGGGACGAGTGTGTCAGCGGGGAAAAATCACACGCAGCTTGCTGCGCTAGCGTTGTGCCGTATCATATTAAACCTATTGTTGACTATCGTTATTGGGCGACTAAATTTTATGAACAGCTTCCCGATTGTGAAGCAACATACATTAAGATACATACAGGCGTGGGAAAGTACGTCGAATTGGTGGTGATGAACAATTCGATACGTATGTATATGTACCCTGGCCGTCTCGATAATCCTAATCATCTATCGATGCTTGAAAGAGCCGACGAATGTTACTTTGAAGATATTAATAATTGGTATTCCGACGTTCCCTACTTCACTTCTCATTCTTTTATGAAAAATTACCTGGACGTTCAACGTTGCAAACGATATTGTTCGGCGTGTGATCGAATTACGTGCAAGTGCTCCATCGAGAAATGTGACGTGATCTAAAAAAACGTATTAGCATTATCGAATGAACGATCGCCGTTATTACTCGTCCGAGGAATCGGACGGCGAACTGCGCTGTCGCGAGCCCATGCCCAGGTTTTCGTCCGATTCGAACGACGAATCGTCGTCGTCGTCGAACGTGCGGTGCGCGTCGGTGGCGAAAGAGGACGCGCGATGGAATCTAGCGACTTATCATCTGCGAAGGGAGATCGGAGCGCGAAGCGCGCGCGAGCGAGCGTGGATAGAGACGACAGTGGCGTATTCCGATAGGGCGAACGATTATATGCGTTGCCTGCCGCTCGAGTATTACCTCTATTACGAGTCGGTGTACGAAGGAGAGAGGATACGTAGGATATATACCAAGGAGTCTCGTCGTATTTTCGATCGAGTGAAATTCGTTCCCGAGGTTGAAAGGCCCTTCTGGATAAAATGGAGAAAGAGTGCGACGAGCTGGTCGCCGCGGACGTCCGCGACGCCGACGGGTACCGCGCGTGGAGGCGACGATGCGACGAGTGTCTCGGGCTCTTGCGAGAGAGGTGTCAGCGAGGAACCCGGACGGGAGCCGTGACCTCTCTGGTGGGTCGAATAGCTCGATTGGAAGGCGTGAGGGAGGATCTGCGTCGACGATTCGAGCGCGTGGTGGGTGCCGGTTTGGATGGCGGCGGAGGATTTTCGTGGATCGAGATCGATACGGCGTTTCAAAGGCGCGTACTCACCGGCGCTGTGACGAACTCTACGTACATCGAACCCGCGCGATTTCTCGAGGATGCGAGGGGCACCGTGCTCGAGAAGGTGCAGGATAATTTGAACAGACACGCGTGTCTGAAGGTCAATGTCATATTCAACGGGGAATTCGTAGTGGGCGGTAAGACCGATGTGAAGAGTATCGCTACGCGGAACGAACAGCTGCTCCCAGGAAACGATCTGAACGAGTGGTACGATAAGCACGTGCGCGACCGGATTCTAGCGGGGTTGGAGGAGTTTCAGGAACGCGACAGCGGATGGGCGTTGTCGCGAATACTCAACCTAACGGTGAACGTGAACAAGTGCAATCCCATGCGCGTGGGATGTTGGATGAAGATACCGTTAAGTATAAGACTTAAACAGGCCGTGGTCAACGTGCTGTCGGAGAACGACACGTGTTTCGCGCGCGCGGTGGTCGCGGCTCTGTATCCCGCCAAGCACAACGCGGAACGATGCGGCTCGTATCCCGATTACGCGACGGTGCTGAATCTCGACGGGATCAATTTTCCCATAGACCTGAAAAAGATCGGAAAGTTCGAACGTCAGAACGACGTATCGATCAACGTGTTTACAACTCGGAAAGAATGGAAAAAAAGAGTCGGATCGGACGGGGCCCCGACGACAACGCGATAGTGCCTCTGCGGTTGACCGACGATAAGAGGGATAGACACGTGAATCTTCTGTATCTGTGCGATACGCTGCGCGGCGTCAACAGGGGCCATTTCGCTTGGATAAAGAATCTGTCGCGATTGGTGGGCTCGCAATTGACCGCGAGCTCGTATAAGAAGTACGTTTGCGATCGGTAAGTAAAAAAATAAAACTTGAGGAATAAGGAAAACGATGAGGTGTTATATATACGCATATTAATCGCGCGCACGTTACTTCGCAGATGCCTGCACTATTTCTATACGCGCGAAAAGTTGGCCGCTCACAGCGTTGACTGCGGCCGAATGAACGACTGCGCCATTCTTCTTCCGAGCGAGGACGACAAGTGGTTGTCGTTCGACAATCACGACAGAAAGGAGCGACTGCCCTTCGTGGTGTACGCGGATCTGGAGTGTCTTCTCGAAAAACGGGACAGAGAGAACGCCGAAGGAGGCGCGAGAACGGAGAGATACGCTTATCAGCGTCACGTTCCGTTCAGCCTGGGCTACTATCTGCGCTGCACCTACGACGATACCGTATCCGCGTACAGATGTCGTCGCGGCGAGGACTGCGTTTCGTGGTTCGTGAACGAGCTTCGCGTTCTCGCGCGTCGCGCCAAGATAAAATTCTCCAACAATATATCGATGGTTGAGCTTACGGACGACGAAAAACTCGAATTTCGGAACGCGACGCATTGTCACGTGTGTCGGAAACCGTTCCAACCGGAGGACAAGCGCATGCGAGATCACTGTCATCTGACCGGACGCTACAGAGGTCCGGCGCATTCTCGTTGCAATCTGAATTACAGAAACGTGTACGTGATTCCCGTGTTCTTCCACAATCTGTCGGGTTACGACGCGCACTTCGTCATCGAGAAAATCGCGAACGATTTTGAGGGCGGGGTCGATCTGCTGCCGCTTACGAAGGAAAAGTACATATCTTTCTCGAAGACCGTTAAGGAGACGCTAACGGACGGGGTGTGGAATCGATTCGTGAGGCTGCGATTCGTAGACTCGTACAAATTTTTAGCCGCGAGTATCGAGACCCTGGCGTCCTATTTGGACAAAGACAAGCTGAAAATTACGCGCTCGGAGTACGCGGATTTGAGCGCGGAGGATCTCGATCTGCTCACTCGCAAGGGAGTGTTTCCGTACGAGTACGTCGATAGCGCGGACAAACTGCGGGAGACGGAAGCTTCCGCCGCGCGAGGCTTTTTACAGCTCCCTGACCGACGAGACCGCGAGCGAGAGCGACTACGAGCACGCGACGAGGGTGTGGCGACGTTTTCGCGTGCGGGATCTCGGCGAGTACAGCGATCTGTATCTCAAGACCGACGTGCTTCTTCTGGCGGATATTTTTGAAAATTTTCGAGACACGTGTTTAGAGAGTTACGGTCTGGATCCCGCGCATTATTACACGTTGCCAGGGTACACGTGGGACGCCATGTTGAAGTACACCGGCGTGCGTTTCGAGCTGCTCACCGACATCGACATGGCGATGTTCGTGGAGCGCGGGATACGCGGCGGCCTCAGTCAATGTTCGCTCAGGTACGCGCGAGCCAACAACAGGCACGTACCGACGTACGACTCTTCCCAGCCCACTACGTATCTCATGTATTACGACGTGAACAATTTGTACGGTTGGGCTATGAGCGAACCGCTGCCGTACGCGAATTTCCAGTGGCTCGACGACCCTGAGAACTTCGACGTGACGACCGTGCCGACGGACGGCGACGTCGGTTACATTCTGGAGGTGGATCTCGAGTATCCGCCGCACCTGCACGACGCCCACGCGGACCTGCCGCTGTGCCCGACGCGCGATAAACCGCCCGGCAAGCGGCAGGAGAAACTGCTCGCCACTCTCTACGACAAATCGCGCTACGTGACGCATTATCGAAACCTGCAGCAATGTCTGCGACTCGGTATGCGTTTGACGCGCGTTCATCGAGTTCTGCGATTCGCCCAGTCGGCGTGGCTTCGCGGCTACATCGAGCTGAACACGACGTTCAGGACCCTGGCGACCAACGAGTTCGAACGGAATTTGTACAAACTGATGAACAACGCCGTTTTCGGAAAAACGATGGAGAACGTGCGCGAGCACGTGGACGTGCGTCTCGTGACGCGATGGGAAGGGAGGTGGGGCGCGGAGGCGTTGATCGGCAGGCCGAACTTTCACAGCAGGAGCGTCTTCTCGGAGAATCTGGTCGCGATCGAGCTGCGAAAGCTCGAGGTAAAATTCAACAAGCCGGTCTACGTGGGTATGTGCATTCTCGAGATATCCAAAACGCGTGTCTACGAGTTTCACTACGGCTATATGATGCCGCTCTATCGCGGCCGGTGTCGAATTGCTTACACGGATACCGATAGTTTGGTCTATGAGGTGGAGTGCGAAGACGCGTACGAGGATATGAGACGCGACATAGACAGGTTCGACACGAGCGACTACGCGGAGAATAACGCGCACGGTATGCCGCGCGTCAACAAGAAGGTGCCCGGTTTGATGAAGGACGAGAACAACGGGGCGATCATGACGGAGTTCGTGGGCCTCAGAGCGAAGATGTACACTTACAAGGTGCTCGGACGCGACGACACCAAGAAAATAAAGGGCGTTAAGAGAAACGTGGTCGCGAAGAGGATCACTTTCGACGATTACGTGGCATGCCTGCGAAAAGCGCGCGAGCTGAAGACGCGCCAGTCGTGCATACGCTCGACGTTGCACGAGGTTTACACCGTGTCGGAGCAAAAACTAGCTCTCAGTCCGCACGACGACAAGCGATACGTGACGTCGAACTGCGTGGAAACGCTTCCGTGGGGACATTACGGAATACCGTTGTGAAAAAAATATCATAAGCTCTATAAAAATTATTGTATTTTTAATTAATAATAGTAAATGAAATTTGTATAATCTCACAATTATAAAAAAAATCTTAACTGTACCTTAAACCTGAACGTCACACCTTCGGGTTACGTATCTTAATATTTGTATTTGAAATTCATCCTTACTATGTATCGTAATTTTACCCGACCCACATCATATACGATGTATTCGTTGTATAACAATGTTGGATTGCGTGTAAGAAACAAACCGATAAATGTGTAAACTTTTATTAATAATAAAGTACATCACGTTACGTGTGTCTACGAATGTCTAATTATTTCTGTTACAATACAGACGCCTTATCTATCCACGAATTGTGCGAACTGTCCATCCCCAGCCACTTCACGTACGCTCGATTGCCGCGCTTGCGCAGTACTTTTTCCACGAGATAGACGTCGGGATTGGAGACGCGCAGCAACTCGTGTTCGTAGAATCCTCCGGCTATCGCTTCTCCGCGAACGTCTTTCAGCAGATACGTAACGGGATTGGTCCTTTGTACTTTGGCTATACGAAAGATCTCGGTGGTCCAATTGGGAGTGTAGCCTTTTTCGAAGATCGTTTTGAATTTGCTCACGCGCACCGGATCGTCGACTCTAAATCTCGCCGGCGCGGCTATCTTCGCGCGACTGTACACCGTGCGCAGCAGTTTTTCGGCGACGGTGGGCGTCACGTCCGCCGGACGCATTCCGATCGTTCGGTGCCTGCGACGATTGTAATTCGACAAGAGGCGCGGCAGCTCGTCTATCCATCTGTACGATCCCTGGAGCGTGAAGAGCTTCCACATGTCGTTCTTTAACGTGCGATTGAACCTCTCCACCACCGACGCTTTCATCACCGAATACGTGGAGTAGTGATTCACCTGGTGCGCGTCGAAGAGCCTGCGCGCGTCAGCGTTGTAGAATTCTTTTCCTATTGTCCGTTTGCAGATTTTTAGGGTGTCGCGCGTCCTCGCGAAAGATCTTTCGAAGAGCCGTCGCGACCTCCTTTCCGACCCTTGCTCTTGAGCGGGATCGCCCAGGCGTACTTGCTCAGCACGTCGATGACCGTCAGAATGTAATTGTGACCCGCGTTTTCGCGCGAATAGGGACGCATCTCGACCACGTCGGCCTGCCACAGGTCGTCGTAGCCGCGCACCACGACGCGTCGTCGCGGGAAGTTTTTCCGCGCCGGTGCGTGCAGCTCCTCCACGAGTCTCCGCTTCTCGGCGCTCATCGTTGCGCGCGCGCGCAGTATACCTCTCCCAACTGCGCGGTTGTGCGTGAAAAAGACGGCTCGTCTACCTTCTCATTGGCGTTCCTCCCCGTTGTCGCGAATGTTTGCTATCTCTCTCTTTAGCGATTCCTTCGTCACCATCACTCTTTCCATCTCGCGGAATCTAAGTAGAAAATCGTTCAGCGCGATTCTCAATCCGCTCATGACGCTATTTATGTTATTCACGTCGGTTCTCAACGAATCCGTCATCTCTCCGATGGCTTTCCGCGCGCCGAGTATCTGTTCCGTTTGCGCGGACTTAGATTTTTCTAAATTTTGTATCTGATTTTCAATCTCCCCGAATTTGGCCGGAAACTCGTGCATCGCGATTCGCAGTCCGAGCAGAACGCTGTGTATGTTATTCACATCGTTTCTCAAAGAATTCGTCATCTCATCCACCTCGCTTTTCACCGTCGACAACGATTTGTTCGTTTTATCGCAAAACGACTCGATCTCCTTTCCCGATTCTCGAAGCGCACGTTCCACATAACTCTTGTTTGTCGCGTCGGTGTCGATCTCCGGCGCGGCTACCCGCCGTATCCTGCGGTCCCTCGCGTCGTAAGAGTTTCGATCCGAGAGGAGCGCGTCGTTCCTCACCGCCGCTATCTCGCCTCTCAATTCTTCGGTCGCGCTTCTCTTCGATCGTCCGATCGCGTCCTCGACGTAACTCCTGTTCGCCGCGTCGGTGTCGATCTCCGGCGCGGCCACTCGCCGTATCTTGCGCTCCCTCGCGTCGTAGAAATCCTCGCTCATAAAGAGCGCGTTGTTGCGCGCGTAATTGCGCAGGGATTCGATCGACGAGCGCAATCTCGCCGCGGACGCGCCGTCGATTCCGTCACCGCTGCCCCGAGCTGCCAGCGACATGCCGAATTTGTTCACAGACATCGCGCTGGCGAGCGCGCGATTCGTACTGACGTCGCGATCGACGCGACCGATCAATTTATGACGAAACCGGCCTCGCGAAGTTCCTCGATTATCGACAGGATTTCGTTGTCGTGAGCGTCGTTGCCGGCTCGACGAGAAGCGTCCAGCAGTCGAAGTCGATCGACCAACTCGTTGGGATCGTCCCAGTGGACGTAATCGATCGCGTTGTCGGTCAGTCGCATGGCCGGCGGTAGCCCGGCACCCTTCGTAGTCCCAACTTTTTGAGACGGGTATACGAGCGGCGCTATTACTTTTGTGTACTTGTGTCCCCTGTTGCCCTTGACGGCCCCGACGGCGCTGCGACCGCGCCTGTGAGCGTTGGTAGCGAGAAGTATACTCCTGTACGCTCGTTTGTCCTTTTCCGTGTATATTTTAGGATCAGGATGTTGCTTGAAGATCAATTCGTACAGACCGCGCGTGCCCTTGTACCGTACACCAGCGATGTCCATGGAGTCATCCGCGTTCATGTCGAAGCGCTTGTCACCCAACATCGCGCCGTTCTCGCCGATGTGCACTCCGTAGGTGTAGTCGATATCTTTGTTTTTGTCGCCGCTCAGAAGAGCGGTCACGTATTCCCGCCCTAACGGTCCTAGTTGACTATTCAGCGCGTCGCGACCTTCCAACGTACTCAAAGATTTCCTCACGGTCTTCTTTAGCGCGGGAGGCGAAGTCGTCGCTTCCAAAACGATCTCGCGTTCCCTGGGTAAAAACTGGACCGAATCGATCGGTGCGGAGCTCGTCGTCGCGGGAGCCGAACTTAACCGTGTTAGACGTGACTCTCCTTTTTCGGCGGTCGTCGTTGTCCCGATCGGTGCGAATACGTCTTCGTCCTCCCCGTAATCGCGCTCCGGATCGGCGCCAGCATCGTCCTCGTCGTCGTCGTTCTCGCTGTCCTTCTTCGCTATCTTCGCCGTTTTCATTTTTCTCGCGAACGCAGAGCTACCGCCGTCGTCGTCGTCAATCTTGTTCGACCCTTTACCCCAGCGTCCCACGTCATCGGCGAGCCGTTTCAGAGGTTTGACGATGGGTTCGTACCTTTTTTCCAGAGCGATCTCGCTCTCCATTTTGCCGGCCCTGAGAACGGCGTACTTCCTGCGAATCGAGTCGCGCGTTTTGGCTATCTCTCGCGCGGTCCTCTCTTCCGCGATCGCGCTCATACTCGCGTCGTTCGACGAATCGCACTGATCGGCTCTACAGCACGGCGAAGTCGTGGAACCCTCGCCTGTACCGTCCGCCTCGCAACGCGCTGTCCTTGTCTATCACGGCGAAACCGTAAGTGCGTCGCCAACACTCGCGACAGAAGGCGCGAAACTCGTACGACATGTCGATGTTCACGTGATCGTCGTACACGTGTCGCAGATTGGTACCGTCCTGCCTGAACAGGATCAACAGATTTGCGTTATCGCGCACGAGATGTTTCGGTATTTTCGCGTACGTTTGACAGAGATAGAAGCAATCGATATTCGAATGTCGACCCATCGAAAAGTACTCCCTCATTCTGTCCTGCCTTGTCGCAGGCCACGTCGTCGAAGACGAAGATCGAGTCGGGGAGCGCCTCGTCGGGCGGAACGACGTCGCGATTGTCGGAAAACGCGTGATAGCTGATCTCGTCCATAGGCTCGAACAATCGTTCGAGATATCGATACTTCGGTTGTTGCAGAGATTTCGAGTACACGTATACGTTCTCGAAACGAAGACCGTGCGGTTGTTCCAGCATACTCACCAGAACGTTCGTCTTACCGCAGTTAGAGGGTCCGCAAATGATGCAACGTACGACGTTCGGCAAGAGAGGACCGTGTCTGCGCGATTCTCCGCTTCCTTTCTCGGTCGCGCCCGACCTTGACGACGTTTTGCGATCCACGTTCGAGACTCCTATCGTCACCGACTGTCGCACGAATCGCATTTTGCCCTCTCGCTCTCTCTCGGTCGTTTTCGCTCGCTCGATTCGTTCGCGACGAGTTTCCGGAAAGGCAAAGGGAGCGCTGACGTCGTTTCGATTCGACCGCGCGTGCGCAAACGCTTCGCGCGCAGGTATAAATAGCGCGAGCGTGTCGCCGTATCCGTAGAAATTCGATCCAAAGAAGCAACGAATCGTTCGCGCGCTCGAGATGTTTCCCATCGTACTGACGGACAGGCGCGACATTCTCGATCTGACCGCCGAGGAGCTGAAAATCGTTCCGAAGACCGTTCTGTTGCGTAAATTTGAAAAATACGTGCAACTGCTGTGGGACCGTTTGCCCGAACATATAACAGCCGATCCCGAGGTACAGAGATATCGCTCGTGCATGGAACATTACAATCGTCCGTGGCAACGAACGCACATAGACGGTCCACCGCCGCTCGTCAAGGACTGCTACGAGTGCAACCGCGCTCTCGCTCCGAACGGTGAGTCGTCGAAACAATCCCGTTCGAATTAAGAAAAAGAAAATACCCTTCCTGCAACCGCGACCGAATGCGCGGCGCCGGTCTGCTCAACCGCGCGATAAACGCTCTTCCCTTCGAGCTGCATATACCCGGCTATCAATTTTGCGGACCCGGTACGCGTCTAGAGAAGAGACTAGCGCGCGGCGAAAGAGGCATCAATCCGTTGGACGCGGCGTGTCGCGAGCACGACGTCGCGTATTCGCGAAGCGGCGAGCTCGCCGAACGACACGTCGCCGATCGAACGCTCGCCGAGAGGGCGCGCGAGCGCGTCACCGCGGAGGACTCGACGGTCGGTGAGAGACTCGCCGCGGCGGCCGTATGGGCGGCTATGAAAGCGAAGACGAAACTGGGCATGGGTGTGGAAAGGAAAAAAGGAAAAATGAGGAAAGGAACGAAATCGAGGAGAAACGCGAGGACGTCGAGGAAGAGGCGGAGGATACTTCCGACGGCGAAACGCGGCGGCTTCTTGCCTCTTCTGCCGATATTGGGCGCGCTCGGTTCCTTGATCGGTGGCGCGGCTGGCGTGGCCAAAGCGGTGAGCGACAAAAAAGCGGCGCAGCGACAACTCGAGGAACTGCAGCGACATAATCGCGCGCTGGAGGGTCGCGGGTTGTACCTCGCGCCGTATAAGAAGCGCGGAGGTGGCGCGAGGAGAATCGTCGAAAAAAAAAAAAATCGCGGAAGAAGGCGACGTTAGCGGCGACGTCAGATCTGCCACCGCGCGGCGTCACGACGAACGAGCAGCTCGATCGATCGGCGCGTCGCCTGCGCGTACCGTTCTTCCGCGGGGTGTTCATGCGCGACGCTTTGCCGACGAGGGTGCGACGCTCGGAGTGCGGCATCGTGAATCTCGACGACGCGGCCGGTCCGGGCACGCATTGGGTCGCTTACGCGAAGAAAGGAAACGCGGCGATCTACTTCGACGCGTTCGGAAACCTCCGTCCGCCGAGGGACCTCGCGCGATATCTCAGCGGTGGCGGCGAGAGCGCGATCGTGACGTACAATCGTCGCGCGTTTCAGACGTTCGATCAGAGAATCTGCGGACAGCTGTGCCTGCGATTTCTTTGCGAGATCGATTGGAAGAACGACGGACGATCGACGTTTCCCCGCGATGTCGCTGACGTTCACGTTAACCGGAACCAGCAGCGTTCTCACGGCGAGTCACTTTCCCGCTTTGGATCTGAGCGACGGCGAGTACGAGCTGGGTTTGACGACTTTTGAGACGTACAACTCGATACCGAACGTTACGTCGGCGAACAATGTGTTCTACTTCGGCGAGGACGACCGGAAGATCGTCGTTCCGGTGGGGTCGTACGAGCTGCGAGCCGTGAGCAGATATCTGCGCGCTGCTCTTCTTCATCACGAGAGAGAGACGAAGAAAAGAAAGAGAGAAAAACCGGAGGCCGATGGCGCTGGGCCGATAGAAGATAAAAAAAATCGATCGGAGAAGAACGACGACGAGGATAACGCTAACGACGGTTATCGCGTGTACGAGGACGAAAACGACGATTACGGTTACGACGTATACGAGGACGATGAAGACGGTGATGCAATACTCGCTCTTCGCGCCAACGAGAATACTATGAGGAGCGAGATAAATTGCGCCTACAGAGTGAATTTTACAAAACCGAACAACATCGGTTCTCTTTTGGGTTTTTCGCGCGATCGTATCCTAAAACCGAACAAATGGTACGTTTCCGACGGACCCGTTGACGTCATGAGCGTGAACATAATTCGCATCGAATGCAGCATCACCGCGGGAGCGTACAGCAACGGACGCTCGGTGCACGCGATACACGAATTCGCGCCGAAAGTTCCACCGGGATATAAACTGTCGGAGACTCCGACGCAGATCATTTACCTCCCGATCGTCGCGCGAAACGTCACCGACATCACGGTGCGAATCGTGGATCAGAACGATCGATTGATCGACTTTCGCGGCGAGGAGATAACGATAAGACTGCACGTACGTCGTCGCCGCAGTTAGTGTGTGTGTGCGCGTATCTCCGCGACTCGAAGAGAGAGAGAGCGAGAAGGATGCTCGTTCTGAACGGATCGAGCGCGAATTGTACGAACGAGCAAGCTAGCCCGTTCTGCGACGAATTCGAAAGCGTAAAGAAGAGAAGAGGAGGAGGAGGAAAGAGAACCGTTCTCAGCAACGCCAACGTCAGGTTTCTACGATCGCTGGGTCTCGTCGTGAGAAACGCGTCGTCGCCGCGTCGAAGGGAAAGATCATGACCGACATCCTGAGCATCGGCGGTGAGCCGATCTTCGACGAGCGCATCGTCGGAATCGAGACTCACACGTATAACCCGTACGTCAACACGACGTTCGGGCACAACGACGAGATACGAATACCCATACAGCAGCAAGATCTGTATACGCTGCCGTGCGACAGTTTCCTGTACGTCGAGGGACGACTCCACGACGACGGCGCGACGACGCCGGACACGCACGCGAAATTGGTCAACAACTGCGTCGCGTTTATGTTCGACGAGATTCGATACGAACTCGACGGCGTGGAGATCGACCGATGCAGAAACTGTCGGAATAACCAGCACGATAAAGAACTACGCGTCGCTGACCGCCGAACGAGCCAGAAGACTGCAGAACGCCGGGTGGAGTTATCCGAAGCACGAACCGAATCTGAACAGCGCGTCCCATCAATTCAATTTTTGCGTACCTCTGAACGTTCTTTTGGGTTTCTGCGAAAACCACAAACGCGTCGTGATAAACGCGCGACACGAGCTAATCCTGATACGCGCTCGCAGCGACGACAACTGCGTCGTAGATCCGAAAAGAACCGTGCCGAGAGATCCGACCAAAGATCCTAAAATTACGCTGCTCAAGGTGCAATGGCGTATGCCGCACGTGGCGTTGAACGACGTGACTAAATTGTCGCTGTTGCGAACGTTGGAGAGCGGACGATTTCTGAGCGTGGGCTTTCGCTCTTGGGACCTGTACGAATTTCCCCTGCTGCAGAGCACGACCAAGCATTCGTGGGCCGTGAAAGCCGCGCCGCAGTTGGAGAAGCCGCGATACGTGATATTCGCGCTGCAGACCGGACGGCGAAACGAATTCACGGAAGACTCCTCGAAGTTCGATCATTGCGCGCTCTCCAACGTGAAGTTGTATCTCAACTCTGATTTCTATCCCTACGACGACGTGAACGCGGATTTCGAAAACGACAAGTTCGCCGTGCTGTACGAGATGTACGCGAAATTTCGAAGAGCGTACTACGGGGACGGTCGCGACGACGCGCTCTTCTCCCCGCGCGAGTTCGCGCGCGTAGCTCCGCTCGTGGTGATCGATTGTTCCCGCCAAAACGAAGCGGTGAAGAGCGCCACCGTGGACGTGCGCATCGAATTCGAATGCAAGAGGAACGTTCCGCCGAAGACCACCGCCTTTTGCCTCATCGTTCACGATCGCGTCATCGAATACGGTCCGCTGACCAACGTGGTGCGCAAAATTATCTAAAATGCTATGGTGGGATACAGCATCCGGATATATCTACCGGAAACGGGAGATATATAAATACGGGGATCCTTCGATCGTTCCTCAGATCCCGCTAAGAACGAGCAGTTTGAGCGTGAATCTTTCCACCGACTCGATGGCCGCAGCGACGACGACTATCTTCGTCGACCTGCAAGGATTCATAGTGAGCGACAGATTCGTCGTTAAAGAGGTGGCCGTGCTCCGGAGCGAGGCGCGCGAACTCGCGCATCACGTGTTTCGCGCGCCGATGAAGTGGAACCTCCTGACGAACGCCGAAAAAGCACGGGTCAACTGGCTTGTGACGAATCATCACGGTCTCCGTTGGAACGACGGGGACGTGGACTATCGCCTGGCCAGATCGATTGTTCGACGCGCGGTGTGCGACGACCTCAGCGAGAGAGGCGAGAAACTCGGCGAGCGAGTATACGTGAAAGGTCTAGAGAAAAAGAAGTGGTTGGAAGAGATTCTCGGCGACGTCGACGTGACGATCGAGACCATCGACGCCGAGTACGAAGACATCGGTCGGTTGGAGTTCCTTCGCGCCGATCGCGCGTTTCACTGCGGACGACATCGACGGTGCTGCGCGATGGAAAACGTCATGAAGCTGCGCGACTGGTGGAAACGAGCGACGCGAGGGTCTCTCCAGCATCGATTTCACGGATCAATTATAATTGTTTATCCATCCGTCAATCTATGTGCATATTTTTATTACTAATAAGAATCCTCACTCTATGTGTATATTTTAAGTAATATAATAAAAATAATGAAAAATCGACGAACGAGCTTATTCATTTTCGCATACCGTATAATCGCGTTCGATAACGCCGAGCGCGAGACGGACGAGAGCGATAACGCCGAGCGCGCTAGACGACCGCGAGCGATAGCGACGAGAACGAACGTCGAACTCCGGCGATGAGCGGAGTCGGGAGCGTCGAGCGGAAGCGCGATATCGGCGGCGAGAGCGATCTCGTTATTATTCACACGTAATTTATCTTTCTTTATATACTATTTTATTTTTTTATTTATGTAATATTTATTTAACATTATATTACATCGCAGATTATCGTACGACAGATATTTCAAAATGAGAATAAAATATGCTGCTCCTCGATTGTTCGTAGAATAATATTTATTTAACATTGTATTTACAATTTATTTACTATTTAATATCTAGTGTTTATTATTTAATATCTAATATTTAATATTTAGTGTTTATTATTTAATATTTATTATTTAATATTTATTATTTAATATTTGTTATTTATTTTTCTTCAAAGAAGGGGTGTCCAATCCTCCGCGAAGTCGTTGTCGTCGACGTCGATTAGGTTGACGTCTATGTTGCGACCGCTCACATCCTCGTCGCCGTCACCGTTGTCGCCGTTTTCACCGCCCGTCTCGGGACGCTGCTCCGTCGACGTGTCGAGTCGCGCAGCGTCCCGATACATGCCGCGATACCTCGCAGCGTACAAATGCGAAGGCATTTATTTACCTTCTTCAACACTGAAGCGATGAGTCCTCTGAAAATTGAATATATAATAAGGATTATATAAATAATAAATATATAAAAATGAATTTATAGAAATGGATATAAAGAAATAAATATATAGAAAATACTTTAAGAATATGTAAAAAACTTACATGCGATCGAGCATGTGCGCGTCCTCGTCGACGCGGACGGTCACCTGGAGACATGGCGGCGCTCTCTCGACAATGGTCCTGAGGCGATGCTGCAGCTGCATCACCGCCTCGTGCAGGTCGTCCGTAGCCATAGCTACGGACGTTGCCTGTGTTTGCACTTGATCACACACCGATTTTAATTCAACAATTTTATCCATCGCGTCGAGAGAACGCGGAAGGACTACACCCAAGCCCAGCCTGAGAGTCCTTATATATCGAGGAAGCGCAATCAAAAAGGAAGGATGTGCAACCAAAGTAGGAAAACTATTTTAAAAACTGACCTCTGGACAGAGGGAAATGCGTTTTTTTTTTATCACATTGTCTCATTCCACCGGAACCGTCGACGCAATTTTTTCCACCCGAGACCCCCCCGGTCACCTATACTCGCTATCGGCAACGAACATCCCGCGTGAAACGCTCGTCGCCGAGAAAAGAAACGGGAAATTGTGCGATTGAATCTATTTTTATAATTGCGCGGGAGAAGAAATGCATTTTTTTTATCGAAACGACTCATCCGCTGGAATCGACGCAATTTTTTTCCACCCCCCGCCGTCACCTGTGCGCGCTATCGGCGAGATGCCGTTATCGCCGATAAACAGAAGCGGGATATTGCGCAATAAAAACTATTTTAAAA